>CAMOHE010048952.1:0-19215 GCA_946598075.1 Artocarpus hirsutus | reverse complement strand
ATTCAAAGTTCAAAAATTGATGATTCCATGATGGTTTATTAAGAAACCATTGTGAAAGGCATATAATAGCATTTAAAATGCTGTTAAATAGAGCATGCCTTCCATGACAGTTTCTCAGTAAACCGTCATGGAAGACTATTACAACATTTCATAATGCTGTCAACTTCCACAACGGTTTATTGAGAAACCGTCATTGAAGGCCTTTTACGACATTAAAAATACTATTAAAGAGGGCTTGCCTTCTACAACAATTCCTTAGTAAACCATCGTGGAAGAGAACAAAATGCTGCCAATTTCCACAACTGTTTACTAAGAAACCATCATGGAAGGTCTTTTACAGCATTGAAAATACTGTTAAAGAGAGCTTACCTTCCATGACAATTTCTCAGTAAACCATTGTGGAAGAGAATAAAATGTTGCCAACTTCCACGACGGTTTACTGAGAAACCATCGTGGAAGGTCTTTTATGGCAGTAAAGATGCTGTTAAAGAGAGCCTGCCTTCCATGACGATTTCTCAATAAATCGTCATAGAAGAGAACAAAATGCTACCAATTTCCACAACGGTTTACTAAGAAACCATTGTGGAAGGTCTTTTACGGCATTGAAAATACTGTTAAAGAGAGCTTACCTTCCACGACAGTTTCTCAGTAAACCATTGTGGAAGAGAATAAAATGTTGCCAACTTCCACGATGATTTACTGAGAAACCATTGTGGAAGGTATTTTACAGCATTAAAGACGCTGTTAAAGAGAGCCTGCCTTCCATAACAATTTCTCAATAAACCGTCGTGGAAGAGAATAAAATGCTGCTAACTTCCACAATGGTTTACTGAGAAACCGTCGTGGAAGGCGTTCAATAGCATTACAAATGCTGTTAAAGAGAAACAGCCTTCGACGACGGTTTCTCAGTAAACCGTCATGGAAGATTATTGCAACATTTTAAAATCTTGAAATTTCTACAAGTGGAACAGTGCCTTGTACGACGGTTTCTCAGTAAACTGTCATAAAAAATTGGCATAATTACCACTACCATATGTTTTTCTCTTTTGCCCAGGGTAGCCAACCCGTGTGTTAAGCATCTAATGGTCTAGGATGTATTCTTTATCTCTACATTCATCACAAATATAACTATAAATACATATCCCAAACCCTTAAAAAAAGATGAAAAGTGCAAGAAATTAAAGAAATATTTTAAAATAAATTAACATAAATTGGTTTATAGATGCTCATTTCTTTTTCTTCTTTTTCATTGGTTCCTTAATACATATCCATTCCATATCTTCATGAAGCAAGTGTGAAAAATCATCTTCAAAATCGTCTATCTCTTCAACTGATGGCAATACCTTTGTGAATGAAGGGATGTCTGTGCAATCCTCGATAACTTCTTCACCGTCGATAACTAATCTTGGCTTCATCGGGACGACTAGAGACAACTCTATGTCTTGGAGATCCATAGTATAAAAAACTTGGATTGCTTGTAATGTCATAATGAAGGGATCAATCCTGTATCCTAATCTTTTATAGTCAACAACATAGCAAAGGATGAAGTGAGGAGATTACTTGAGGCTGGCTTTATACACCCTGTCTAGTATCTTGATTGGCTTGCCAATGTGGTAATCGTAAAGAAAAGAATAGGAAATGGCACATGTGCGTTGATTTCATAGACCTAAACAAAGCCTGCCCAAAGGACAATTACCCACTGCCGTATATCGATTGACTCGTTGACACAACAACAGGACACAAGATTTTAAGTTTTCTCGATGTGTTCTTTAGCTACAACCAAATCCTTCTACATCCTGATGACTAGGAGAAGGCTACTTTTATAACAAAGCAGGGGATTTTTTGTTTCAAGGTCATGCCTTTTGGGTTGAAGAACGTAGAAGCAACTTACCAAAGACTTGTCAATATGATGTTCGAGCAAGAAATTGGTAAGAACATAGAGGTTTACATCGATGACATCTTGGTTAAGTCTTTATAGGCTCATCTCTATGTCCAGCATTTGCAAGAATGCTTCGACGTTCTTCGAAAATATGGCATAAAGCTAAATCTAGAGAAGTGCACTTTTGGAGTGGCGAGCAGTATGTTTTTAGGGTATCTTGTCATGAAGTAAGGAATCGAGGCCAATCCTGATCAAATTAAAGCATTTCAATTGATGCCTTCACTAAGAACCAAATGAGAAATTCAAAAATTAACTGGTCGAGTAGTCGCGCTAAGTCGATTCATTGCAAGATGTTCTGACAAATGTCTTCCTTTTTTCCAGTTGCTTAAGAAGAATGCAAGTTTGAATGGAACGAACAATGCAAATTGGTTTTTCAAGAATTGAAGTACTTGACGACTTCGTCAGTCCTATTGAAGCCAAAAGAAGGCGAACCACTCTACCTATGCTTAGTAGTTTCAAAGAAGGCAGTAAGTTCGGCCCTTGTCTGGGAAGAAGATGCAGTCTAAAAACCAATATTCTTCGTGAGCCACACCATGTTGGACGCTGAAATGAGGTACTCAGTCGTTGAAAAGCTCGCACTTGCACTTGTCATGTTGGCTCAAAAACTTCATCCATACTTTCAAGGCCACACCATTATGGTGTTGTCGTCGTACTTGATGTGAGCAATTTTGCACAAGCCAGATGTCTCCAGAAGAATGACAAAATGGACGGTCAAACTAACAAAATTTGACATTGAGTACAGACCTCGAACAACACTAAAAGCTCAGGTGCTCGTAGATTTTGTTGCTAAATTGACTTACAGGCCTGAACATGGATCAGAGACATGGATTGTATAGGTTGATGGGTCAAGCAATGAAAAAACATCAAGAATAGGAGTGGTTTTAGAGTCCCCAACCAGCGAAGAGATCAAACAAAGCTTTCAATTGGGATTCAGAGCTACAAACAATGAAGCCGTGGTTGCTAGTACAAGGCTCATTGCTGCATTGGGGGCTACTAAACTTGTTCTGGAAAGTGACTCTACATTGGTCGTTAACCAAGTGAATGAAGAGTTTGAGGCACGAGATGAGAAGATGCTTCTGTACTTGAGTTTAGTTAACAAACTTAGGGCTTAGTTTGACCATTTCGAAGTAAAGCATGTACTGCGAGAGTACAACTCTAGAGCCGATGCACTCAGAAACTTGGGATCAGTGATCCAAGTAAGCAAATGGAGAATAATCCCTTTGGAGCAAATTGACAGTCCAAGTATTATGCTAGTCGAGAAGACAAATTATGTTGACCCAAGGGAGGATTGGAGGACACCTATTCAAATGTACATTCATGATGGCTGGCATCCTGAAGACAAGCAGATTGTGAGAAAGATCAAAGTACAGGCTGCAAGGTACTGCTTAATCAATGGGAAACTTTATAGGGGTTCTTTCACGGGACCTTATCTTCGATGTCTTAGGGAAGACAAAGTCGAGAAAGTCATTCAAGAAGTCCATGAAGGATCGTGTGGAAATCATTCAAGTGGGAGGTCATTGTGTAATAAGGTTAAGAGACAAGGATTCTACTAGCCGACAATGAGAAGCAACTATGAGAACTTCGCTTGCAAATGCAACAGCTGTTAGAGGCATGCTTCCTTATGCACCAACTAGCAGAAGAGCTTTCTTCAGTCAGTTCACCATATCCTTTCATAAAGTACTCGATGGATGTAGTCGGACTGTTTCCTTCGACACCTGGACAAGTCAAGTATTTGCTCGTCCTTATGGATTACTTCTCCAAATGGAAGCTGAGGCATTTACAGACGTTAAAGAATGAGATGTCGAAAGGTTCTTCTAGAGGAATATCATCTGCCGGTTTGGAGTTTCAAGGGATATTGTCACTGACAACGGCTCTCAATTCATCTCCTCATCCTTCAAGAAGTTCTGTCGCGGGTGGGACATTATTTTTAGCTTCTCAACACCAAGGTACCTGCAAGGAAACAGACAAGCGGAAGCAATGAATAAGACGATCGTGAAGAACCTAAAGAAGAAACTTGAGGCAAGAAAAGGACGTTGGGTCGAGGAACTCCCGATGGTACCTATAGGCCTATTGAACGACTTCGAGAAGGGTGACCGGTGAATCCCCCTTTTTGATTATATACGGGATAGAAGCTGTTGTTCTTGCCTAGATAGTCATTTGAGACCTTTGAGTCAATTGTTCTCTCATTAACAAAGCAAAAAATGACGAGATAATGTAGGATGCATTGGACTTGACAGACGAAAAAAGGAACAAGGCTTTTTATCGCCTAGGTTGCTAGCAACAAGCCACAACCAGATATTACAACAAGAAGGTCAAGCTCAGAAAATTCCAAGAAGGAGAGCTCGTGCTCAAAAAGTATTTCAAAATGCGAAAGAGGCTAATGCTTGAAAATTGATAGCTAATTGGGAAGGACCTTATCGAATACGGCCAGTTGTTTGAGACGGAGTATACAAGTTAGAGAAGCTGGATGGATCCCTCATTACCAAGAGCTGGACCGCAAATCATTTGAGGAAATACTACGTGTAACATTTATTTCACTTTGTTATGTAATTGAACTATGTTTGGCTTGATCCCCATACATGGGGAACATAGGCAGCTCGTGTACGATATAAACGAGTACAACCACCTTAGTATTTTGAATTTTATTTCCTTAAAATATAAATTGACAAGTTCTTTCCTCAAGAAACACGACTAAGCTTTTTAATCAACCTCAGACTCGACCAGCTCAATCTGAACTCTCGAACTGCCATCTTCATGGCTCTTTGGACTTGACCAGCTCGATCCGAACTCTTGAAATGCCATCTTTATGGCTTGACTTCAGACTCGATCAGCTCGATCCAAACTCTCAAAGTGCCTTCTTCATGGACTCGACCAGCTCAATCCAAACTCTTGTATTGCCATCTTTATGGCTCTTCAGACTTGACCAGCTTGATCCAAACTCTTGAAATGCCATCTTTATGGCTCGACTTTAGACTCGACCAGCTTGATCCGAACTCTCGAAGTGCCTTCTTCATGGACTCAACCAGCTCGATTTGAACTCTCGAATTACCATCTTCATGGCTCAACTTCGGATTCGACCAGCTTGATCCGAACTCTCGAATTGCCATCTTCATGGCTCAACTTTAGACTTGACCAGCTCAATCCAAACTCTCGAAATGCCATCTTCATGGCTCGACTTCAAACTCGACCAGCTCGATCCAAATTCTCTAAATGCCATCTTTATGGCTCGACTTCAGACTCGACTAGCTCGATCCAAACTCTCGAATTGCCATATTCATGGCTCAACTATGGATCTAACAAGCTCGATCTTATGCTCTTGCACTGCCATTGTTATGGCTTAACTATGGATTTGACCAGCTCGATCCATACGTCTTCACCTTACCATCTTAATGGCTCAACTTTTGATTCGGCCGTATCGATCCGACCATTCTCTATGGCGGTTATTATAACCAACTTTTGGACTCTACTTATTCAATTAGCATAGCTAATGCTGCCATAATCATGGAACTCGATCAATTCGATCCAAATTCATACTTTCCAAATTAATGACATAATTTGGTTTTAAGATTAAGAGAATTCGATCACGTCTTGGAGTTCGGTTTATATTTTTGTATTGATTATAGCTTTATTTGAACTCTTAGTCATGCTTCTATTTCATGGCTCAAGGACGCGCTCGGTTTAATCGATTCTAAGAGTCCTATGGCCATCTACGTGGCTGTATGTTCCTGGTAACTATGCTGATCTATGGAATGTTTGATTTACGCTCGAATGGCAACCCCAATTTATATAGTCCCTTTGGATCAAATACCCCAACTTATCACGCATTACTGGTTTAGTTACTTTCAGAATTGGAAAGTTAAATTCAAAATTTGAAGTTCCATTTGTTGGAATAACATGTTCAATACAAACAAAACAAAAACGATAGTTCAGATCTAAAAAAAAAAAAAAAAAAAGAAGAATCAAGCATCTCCTCCCTCCGCGAGTTGAGCATTTTCAGCCTCGGTTGGCTCTATAATTAGAGTGACTTCACCAGTTGGAATCGAAGCAGCATCGAACTAAGGGGCAGGAGGCTCAACATGAAGATCTTCACAGCCCGATTTGACTTGGACATTCTGGTCGTCCGTTGACAGCAATTCTTGGAGCTCCATGATTTCTTCGTCTATTGTTTCAACGTTGAGTTGGCCAGATTTGAATTCTATCAAGGTCTCCAGTCATGCCTTGAAGGAAGAAGTGTTGTGGACCTCAAGTAGCTGCTCCTTGATTTCTTCGATGTCCTTGTCTTTTGCCGTCACTATCTTCGTCAAGACATTGATTTTTTCTTCAGAAAGTCGAAGGCTGCTAGATAAGTTTAGCACCTTCTTGTTCGACCTGTTTAATGCGTTGGCCGCATTATTGAGCTCCTTTTGTTTGTTGTCCCTATTAGCTTTCATCTTCTTCAACTCTTCTTCAAGCTTCCTACTTTTCAATAGCTCTTGCTCATACTTGTGAGCAGCCTTGTTCACGAAGAGGTTGTGAAGTAGACAAGCCTACATGATGGAATCTCAGTAGGGAAGGATACGATCAAAATGGATTATTCCACCTTTTTCAAAAATTTACCCATCCCATCACTACAGCCGATTCATTGTAAAACCAAGCAAATGGCTTCCCACCAAGACGCTCCTTGTCTTTATCAAAATAGAAATTTACAGTCGCTCTAGTTGCCGCCTCCTTTGTAATGCCCCCTTTACGGACGCCACAGATGTCGTTACATTCATTCCTTAATACTTTTAAGTTTAAGATAAACTATATGATTGAAACTTAATTTGGAAAACATTCCTAGGAATCCATGCAGACATTTTTTTTTATAAATTAATATTTAATAACTTAATCTATTATAAATAGTTACTTGATCATAAACATCCTTTAAATAGTTTGCCAATACCATTGTAAATTGAATAAACTTTTAAAACATCTTTAAAATTCTACATACACAGTTCGGCAGGCTAAACTTGTGACTTCGACAGGCCAAACTCGATCGGCAGACCGATGTTCAACCATCAGTAGGCCACCCGGGGCTTTGCAAAACCAAGTTTTAAAATCAATAAATTTAGCAGACCGATACTAGGCAATTAGTAGGCCGATTATTTCATCGGCAGTCCGACCAGTAATGGTCGGCAGTCCGATCGACTGTCAAAGATAAAAAAATAATTAATTTTTAAACAAGTTCTAATACTTCAAGGTGCGAAAACAATACACTCAAAGAGGAATAAAAAAAATATAAAATATAGTTCATAAGTTTTAAAAACTTCTTTCTTGGTGCCTTCCGTTTTCAATCCATCTTGCATAGCTCACATGCCTTCCCTTGCCCTCCACCTAATCCATTATCTTCTTACCCTCATTTGTAACATAATATAATACTAAAATAAGCTTAAGCTTAGTAAGTACATCATATATATCACAACTTAAAAACACTGTGAACATCATCATCATAAGCATTGTCATAATAGTGAGCTTTGCACAATTTCATAAGGAACATATCTTTCATTTCATTATCCATATTAAAACTTTGTTCATTTTATCTTAAGGGCCTATGTGTTGCATCATAAACATCATTGTAGGAGCGCTGTCATGAGAGAAAAAGGGTAGCTAATCCTAAACCAAACATGACATCATAACATAACATAAACATGGGTATGCAACACTTATTTAAGTGATACATATATATATTTTTACTTTTACACTTTGAAATACATCAACATCAAACATGTATAACTTTTGAACATCAAATCTTTCATAAGTATCATAAAATGAAAATAATCATAGAATCATCATAAATATCATCATGAACATAATTTCAAACTTTTACAACCATATCATGTTAAAGGTGAGAATGTACTTACCTGGATAGTTTGCTTAACCTTAATTTGTAGGTGACGTCGCTGTGGTCTTGATGTACTCGCTCCTTAGTGTGTTCATGTCATACATTCATTTAAAATAACAATTAACATTATTTTCATGAGACCATGAAATCATTCAATCACCACATAACATATCTCAAATTCCATAATACATCCCACATACATTCATTTCTCAAAAACATTAATTCATAATATGTTTCATTAACCTTAAATCATTAGAACAAAATGGTCAACACAGTTGCAATCTGACCCTTGTGAAATCATAGCTCATTAACTTAAAATTTTTACACAATTTGAGTACTAAACTTGGCAGGGACAATGATAACATGCAAACATAATATCGTGATTTTTTGTTGGTCATAAAAATTCCATTTAATGTCTGAAACAAGTCATACAACATACATACAAAATCTGCCAGCAATATAAATCAGTGAGCAACCCTTATTATCATTCATAAAATAAATTATCTATATTCTAAATTAATTCCATAAAAACCCTTCATGCAATAAACACCAAAAACTTCAACATATCCAAAAATCACCTTTAAATAAATTCCATATAATCCAAAACATGCATTAAAAGACAAAGACAAAAATAACTTTCATTGCGTCAAGCAGTGAGTTTCATACATTTATCATTTTCCAATAATTAAAATAAAATTATTTTGACTCTAAAATTCATATGACAACCTATTAACATATAATTATAAAAGCACACAAATATTTCATCACCAAATAAATTCATTAGATCATACAAAAACATCACACAATAGAAGTTCAAAAATGGTTAGTGTTCCATCGCCAACCTTAAGATTTCGAAAGTGAACATTTGTTGGGTATTTAGAAACATTGGTTTAGATCTATTGGTTCAAACTATTGTAGCAATAGAAAGCTTTATACTATAGTTTACTTTTATTTTACACTGTAGCCAAGAATAAAAATATCGATATCAACATATATATCGGCACTTAAATTTTATAGAATTATCGACAAAGACATCGATATCGGTGGAAATTAGCGTAAATATAGAAAGTCATCTTAAAGTACTTTATTTTTAAATGTGACTTTAAGAAACTATATAATTATTAATAATACATAGTTTAGATGAACTTTTCAATCAAATTACTAAGTATGTGACGATATCAATAGTAAAAATTGATCATAATATAATAAATAATAAGCATACGATCTCAAATTGAGCAAATTAATTAAAAGTCAACTAATGCAGGTACTTTATATCTATAGTTTCATGTAAGATAAGAAATATCAATACTAAAAAGAGCTTCTAGGAGAATCAAAGGTATTTGGAATGCCTTCTTGTTTCATACATTATTAATATCAAAACATAGAATTAGAATAGTTATAAACAAATTAGAGGTCTATCATGATTGTTGGTGACTCAAACTTCAAAGCTGACATTTTCAACCCATGTCTCAGTATCCGGAATAAATTAAAAATTGGATTTAAAGCATTTAAAAGTAAATTTATGAAAGACTATATTAAAAAATGAATAAAAATAACTTGAATTTTATGTTTCAAAGTAATTTTAAAAATTATATATAACGTTTGGATATTTTGTAGATTTTTATTGATATTTTCATAGAAATTTCCATAAAATTTTTGGATATTATCATTTTATGCTATAGTTTTCACTGAAATAGATATTTTCGTCAAAGTATAGATATCTTTGGAAATTTCTACAAAAATTTTTGGATATTCTACAAAAAGGATACGACACCCCTATTTCCATATTGGTACTTTGAAAATACGAAAATATCATCAGAAGTATCGGTAGAATTGTCGAATTTCAATCCTTTACTATACCAATAGAAAGCTTTACACTATTTAATTCAAACTGTTTGGTGTGAACCAATTCTTCAAACATATGTGTTGGGGTATGATTTGGTCAGGCCCAAATCTTTTAGTAAAGGCCCAAACTAAGAAATTCAGATTGCGATTAGATCGAGTCGAGCCCAATGGGACTGTTTGATTCGACATGTATTAGCATGAGAAATATCACTTTGCACATTGCTCAGTTAATTAGAGGAAACGATCAATTCGATGGTTTCAGTTCGATTGTAGTATATTTATTTCATTGTGTGAATATGAACATTCTTCAACATTATGGATTTGCTAAGTGTCGATATGATGGAATCAATGTGCAAGACTCAACAGTTAAAAGGAAGGTCATGCTAAGCCATAAAATGGGACGCGGCGAGAGGTCCGATGTTTACGCCTTATCATAGATCGACATGTGTCCCACTACTACATGTATTACTGCGCCTACACCTTCCACCAGAATGAAGCCATGATCTCACATATCGCTATGTTTAAAGGGTGCTATCAACTTCATGGACATATCTGAAAAAATCTACATAATCTCTATAGAAATACTCCCTCTCTCTTTCTCTTTATCTCTCACAAACACTTTGTAACTTGTACTGATTCATTCATTCATAGTGAAGAACATTAGACATAGCTCTCATTATAGAATGAATCACTATAAATCTATGCATGTGGTATCATTTATCTGATAGTATCATTTTGATTATTTACAACATTGATCTAACATTGACATTATTTTGGTTTTGTTCTTGAAAGTTATATAGATCCTAATAATGGTGATTAAATTGAATACTTACTTCTTTGTATTTAATTATAAATCTAACATCTACAATATACTTAATATATAGGGATCTTCCTCTTGTAGATACCATTTGTTTTTAATTGTGTAACTTTATTTATGCTAACAATAGTACAAACTAAGCCACAAATGCCATCTAGTGAGGGCAAATTTTATCCTCGACCAATACTGGATCTACTAGCACAAATAAAATAGTGTAGAGGGATAAAATACTGATGTCGAGACCCAAAAGGGGAATACCCACTCCACGCCATAAAACAAAGAGCTCAACCAAGGCTCTTTAAAACGACCTATCACACTAGTAGAAGCTGTAGATTACACGATGATTTAAAACCGTCGTGATATATTTTCATTACGTTTAAAAAACCGTTGTGTAATTGTCCATCATGGTGCCAACAAAACTTTTCACAACGGTTTTTACTATCATGAAATCCTTATTTTGGTGGGGTTCTAGGATCTTGGGACTAGGCCACCATGACTGTTTTCACAAAAACCATCGTAAAACACTAAGCTTACACGATGGTTTTTATAATTTTTATGAAAACCATTGTGTAAGCTAACCGTCATGTAAGGCTCTTGTTTCATGACGGTTTTCACTAAAAACCGTCATGAAAAAGTTGGTCTAAAGCTAAAAAAAATAACTAGAATTTTTGGTTTCTCACAGGGTAAATAGTCATATAATTTCACCATTAATACAATGCCCTAACTTCATAATCACATAATTACATCGAACTATAAAATTTTTATAAAATCATATATATATATTTATTTATTTATTTACGCTGTAAAATCATATACTCTTTTCATGCTTGCACAAGAATTGATGGATTCTTGGAGTCTAAGTCCATGTTATCATATGTGAGGTAAAGAAACAAAAACAAAAATAAATAGAATGAACAAAAATATTGAAAATAAAACTATTTAACTAAAACACAAACACAAACACATAGTCATTGAAGCTTTATATCAAACATGTGGTGGGCATCACAATAATACGAAGTCATCACAAACACATAGAAAGTAACCTATTCTCACACCAAAATGCTAAATGTTGTTTAAAGTTTTTTCAAACACCAAATACAAGTAATACATACTAAATGGCAAATAACAAATTAATATAACTAATATTAAAACTAAAACTAAAGCTAAATAACACTCAAATAACCAAATAATACTAAGTCTAGAACTAACAATAGCACTAAAACTTAAACTAATGGTTTGAAATTTACCAACGGTGCTCGAGTTGGTAGAACGTCAAGGGACAAGTCGAACAACTTTGGAGTCGGTGGAATGTCGAGGGATGAGGATGAACGGCAACAAACGGCGTTGAGTTTGTTGGGGGTTAGGTCAAACAATGGTGGGGTCATGGAGAGAGTGACAGAAGAATGTCAAAGTCGGTGGAATGTCATGGGGGGCTAAATTTGTCGGTGGCTAGGCCGTGGGGGGAGGAGTTAGAAAGAAAAGGGGGTTTGAGAGTTAGAGAGGGTTTGAGTTGGAGAAATTTCGAATAAATAAGGAAGGCCATGGCATTGGCGTAGGCTTAAATTTGAGCAAGGGACTAAAAATTTAGAACATGCAGAACCTTTAATAACAGTTTTTATAAAAACCATCATGACAAATTGAATCTTACACAATTGTTTTTACTAAAAACCGTCGTGAAAGGTTGAATCTTATGCGACGGTTTTTAGCAAAAACTGTCTTGTAAAATTACACCTACCACAATAGTTTTTACAAAAATCATTGTAAAAGGTCCCACATCACTAATATGATGGTTTTTGTAATTTCAGGCGTACTCACTGCTTTTTTACCTCTCCTTATTACGATGGGTCTTTAAAAAAACATCGTTAAATAAGGGTTGTGTAATCTCAAGTTTCTAGTGGTGGCAAATGACAAACTCAATCGATTAAGCCTAATTCCTCTTAAGAGGAGACATAAACAACCCAGCCTAGATAGAATCTTATCAAATATAACTACATACCTTGCTTATTCTAAGTAGGCATACCACTCCAAACATGTTCAAAGATGGAAAAACCATCTCCATTATCACAACTGAACAAAAAACAAAACCCAAAATACATGCACATGGAGGCGGCAATATCATCGCCTTTATTAAACAAACACAACTAAACACACAAAGACAGTCAGGTCTGATGATACAGATTAGCCTAACTGGTCGAAATATCTCGTTCATGACTCTTTGCACTAGTGGTGAGATCCGTTCCCCCGCCATGACTCTTCTCCTCTCCCAACCCCAATTTTGCCATAATCCGTCCATGGACTTGCCTTCCCCCTTGCCTCTATCACTGAAAGGCTTCTGCTTTTTATAGATCCAGCCAAATCTATCTCCCCAACAAAGAGAACAGCCCACCTTGTCATCCCACCCCTTTGGCCTCCCTTTACCGTTGCCCCCGTTGTCGGCAAATGGCCATACTATGCTCTTCGTGCCCCCAACACCACAATTCCCAATCCGGCCCTGTCCACACCAACGGAAGTAGTAGCCCATCTTGCCACCTTCCTAACTCGACCACCTAACACCCTAGTCCCTGCTATTGGAGATCAGTCGTTCCTTCCTAATCTGACTACCCTGATCGTAACCCAACCAACCAAAGCCCACCTTGACTTCCATGCTCCATGACCAATGGACCTGCCACTCCCCCTTTCAGGCTAGATTCATGGCCACTAGCCTAAGGTCAGTGCCAGAATCTGGCATCAAGAAGAGAGGGGGCGGCTGACAGAGAACGCATTAAGAGGAGAGCAACAAACGAAGAGAGAGAAAGTTCTTCACACGGCTTTTCCTTTTCGTAGATACCAAGTTTGGAACTCGCACCAAGTTATAGTTAATTAAATTCTCAAAATGAGCTTGCTTTATCTCCTATTAACCGTGATTTTGCCCACGGTCTTTGTGTAAAAAGCTAGTGCGGTTAACTCTGAATTAGGGAGAAGCTCAAGTTCATCGGCCACATAGTGTAGGGCAGCTCGTTGCTGAATCAGGTTTTCCATTTGTTCCTCCATTATTGGGAGTTCCATCAACTAAAAACTCGCCACATTACCTAAGAAAGAAAAGGAGAGAGAATCTAGCTAGAACGGTATTTAAACAAATAAAAAAAAGGCGAATTGGCATTTGTAAAATGATGCTACAACGACTAATTAGCCTTGAAGATAGAGTCATCAAGCTCGTCTAGACACCACTTGCATGTGGAAAAAAGAGAATATTGGATTTAATTGCACATGTACAACGCCAAAGCGTACATTTGTTTTCTATGTGTACTTCAATTGTTAACTTCACTGATGCTCTTAAGTCCGCAAGTTTATTTGAGGGATTTGATACCAGAGACGGAGTTAAAAAACACAAGCTTTTAAGCATTCTTTCTTTATTTTTTTAATTTACTTTTGAGAATTCTATTGTGGAAAACGTCACTATAGGACCGTTCACCTCAACTTTATGGTTTGAAAAGGACGATGTGTATAACATGAGTGTACTGATACAACACAAAAAGGTCCTATCGTAGTGTCCTGTTGCATTTAATATGAACCATTTGTTCTAAATCACGGTCACAGTCATTAGCTCCAATAACGGGGCCTTCTATACATATATAAGAGGACTTTCCATCCTATCATCCTTTTTTATCCTCTGATACAAATTTGGGGGTGTGGCTTTGCACTGGGGAATTTTGTACTGACTCTTGTTGTAAAACTCCCCTCTAGAGAAACTTCCTCCAAAAAAATAGTACCGTGAACTATTCCTATGTGGCCTAACAACATTTTGTCAATTAAAAAGAGTGATTAATTACATAATTATATATTCTAGTTATAATTATTTTTTAATTTTTCTTTTTATTTTATGAAACTATAAAATATTCTTTGAATTTGAAAAATTCGTTTTAATTTTATCTTTCTCAAACTTTTGGACAAAAAAATATAGTGATAAAATAAATTTATAAAATATATGTTTTTTCTTGAGAAAAATTTCTAAAAAATACTCTAATATTCAAAAATCCATAAAACTTAAGATTTTATTTTTGAAATTTGCTATTTCGTTTAGGAGTTTTTATTTTTTTAATTATAAAGTATTTTTATAAGACAATTATGTCGTTTTGGCTAATTTTTTTTATTTATAGGAATGAAATTGAAGCATGTTTTTTAAATTGAAAGGGCTCCTTTATAGTTTTTAAGAATAAAAGTATAAATTAATAATTAGTTGAAATTAAAAGATATAATTATGTACCCCCATTGAAAACAAAAATCAAAGCATTTCATTTTTATAACGGACAGAGAGAGTTGCTTGCTTATAGTATATCTCCGAATGCTAATATTATCTTTGCATATATTAAGGCGCTAAACCCCGTCTCTTGGGAGGGGATAATTAGTTATTGACGTTTTGTTCTCCTTTTTTTTTTGCTTTTCCGATTTTTATTTGTCTTTTTATTCAAAAAACATACATTTTGTTTTTTTTTTTCTTTTTCTTCCCAATCTTATTTTTTCCTTGAAATATATCATAAAAAAATTCATCTAATTTATTCCTATATAATAATTTTTTTAAATATGTTCTCATTTAAGTGTTTTTTTCTTATTTTTTAATTTTTTTCCTTTTCAGTTGTTCTAAATTATTTCCCTTTTGTTCCTACATTGATATGTTGTTTTGCCCTTGTCAAAATAACTTCATTCACATGTATCCCTAATTATTTTACAATTTCATTTTCTGTATGCTTCTTCAAAATATTTATCTTTCTTTCACTTACTCCTATTAAAATATGTTGTTGCATTTTTCTAATTGGTCCATTACAATTTTATTTTTCCTGAAATGTGCCTTCGTTTAAATGTTTTTACATGCAATCTTTTGAATTATCCTTTTAATAAATGCATGTTCTCTAATTTGTTCATTTGGGGGGAATTGAAGTGCACTTTTTCCTTGTTTTACTTCTATTATCACAATTACTTTCATATATATCAATGCGTAATTTTTTTTCATTTTGCCCAAGATCTTCTATGGTGTGATCCTTTTTAATGTGCTTTTTTTAATATAATTTTACTCACATGTTCCTATTGAAATATCTTTTTCATATGTATCTCTATTTTTTTTTTTTTTTGTGTAATTCGTATTATTTTAAAAGTGACACATAAATATGTCTCTGTTTAGTTGTGTATTAAGCAACGACCAACAGATATTATTAAATAAATTTAAAAATAATTATAGCGTCATCAAACTTAACCACGAAATAAGCCTACAAAAAAACTCTTCCGCGTGCATAGAGCGTGGAATTCAACTAGTATATTTAGAAAGAAGCTCGTAAACCCTTTTTTTTTTTTTTTAATGGCGAGGGAACAAAAAAAGAAGGGAAGCTTGTCATTCAAGCCTTTAAGCACTCTCTAGAGTTTATCATGGTGTTGTTACAACGCATAAATAGGATGAATTCATAATTTACTGTTAAACTGCTACACATCACTACAAGAAAATATTGATTACACGACCTTTATTTCGCGACCGTTTCTTAAAAACCATTGTGGTAAGGGAAAAAATGCACGGCAAATTACACCCGTGAAAACGAAGACCGTTGTGGTAAAGGGGGAAGATACCACAACTGTTTTTGGAGAAAACCGTCGTGGTATCTTCCACGACGGTTTTTTCAGAAAACCGTCATGGTAGCTTCATTAAAGCCCCCTCACACCCTCGGCATTCAGACACATTTCAGAAACACACTTTACCAAATACAAACACAGAACCTTCCGAATCAGCCGCCGCCGTCTCTCTCCACCTCCACACTCCTTAATCTCAGCCCAAATTGTAAGTTTTTTTATAGAAAGTGAGAAATATATAGTTGTTGATTCTGATGTATAATTAATCCGAAATTGATAAATAGTTGTTGATTTTTTTATTTATTCCGTGAAATTAATAATTAAATAGTTGTTCATTTTGTTGTTTATTCCGTAAAGTTTGTATTGTGGATGATAGGTATATGATTTCTTCGTTTTATAATGAGTATGTGTAACTTGTTTTATGATGGCCGGGTGATTTTTTTTTATGATTAATTAATATATGTAGGCGTGGGTATATATACAAATTGTGAAATTAATTATAATTGAATATTTGCTATTTATTATTTTGATTTAGGAATTGCAACATGGATAGGAAATGGATATGGGATTTTCGATTGTCTAAAGAGTATGTGAATGGTGTAGAAGAGTTCTTGGATTTTGTCAAAAAACATGCAAATGGTGATAAAATTCGATGTCCTTGTTTCAATGTGGAAACCATAGATTGCATCCAATTACAATTGTTAGAGGACATTTATTTCGAAATGGAATCATAAGTAGTTATCAAACGTGGCATTTTCATGGTGAGTGTAATTTCAATCCAACCTTACTAAATAATGAAAAGCAATCTATTGTGAAGGATAATATGGAGGATGAAGACAATATGGTTGACATGGTCAATGATTTAGAAGAACACTTTGTACACCGTCTGGATTTATTTGAGACAATGATGAATGATGCAGAGACACCAGTGTACGAGGGGTGTACCAATTTCAGTAAATTGTCTGCTTTAGTTGGATTATGGAATTTGAAAGCATCGGGTGGCTGGTCGAGTTCTAGTTTCACAAAGCTGTTGGAATTTTTACGAAGGCTTCTACCAGAGGGTAATAAGTTACCAAGTAGTATGTATGAGGCTAAGAAGACTTTGAGCAGTTTAGGAATGGATTATGAGAAAATTCATGCATGTGAAAATGATTGTGTTCTGTATAGGCATGAGTATGAGGACGAGAATTATTGTCCAGTTTGTCAACAAGCAAGGTGGAAAAAAGGAAAGGAGCCAAAAGACGGCAAGAATGGAGTGCCAAGGAAAGTGTTATTATACATTCCACAGGTACCACGTTTGAGGCGTTTATTTAGAAACCTAGAACATGCCAAGAATTTGACATGGCATCATGACAAACGGGTGGATGATGGTATGCTTAGACACCCGGCGGATTTACCACAATGGAAGACTTTTGAAGCCGATCATCCCAACTTTAGTGCGGATCCAAGACACATACATTTCGCTTTGTCGACTGATGGAATGGACCCACATGGTAACATGAGTAGTAGGCATAGCACTTGGCCCGTAGTACTTGTTAACTATAATCTCCCTTCGAAGATGTGCATGAAGCGGAAGTTTTTAATATTGTCTTTATTGATTTCGGGTCCTCACCAACCAGGCAATGACATCGACGTATACTTAGGAACGTTAATCGATGATCTAAAAATGTTGTGGGAAAAGGGAGTTGAAGTTAGAGATGCTTACTGAAAAGAGACATTCACACTCCGGGCGATGTTGATATGGACTATTAACGACTTCCCCACATATGACAATTTATCTGGTTATTCGGTGAAGAGTTCTATAGGTTGTCCTATTTGTATGACGGAAACGTCTCACAAACGGTTGAAAATAGAAAGAAAACTGTTTTTCTTGGTCATAGAAGATGGTTGCTAAGAGATCATCGCTACCACAAACAAAAGAAAGCCTTTGATGGCAACAGCGAAGAAAGAGACCCTCCGCACCCTTTGACAGGTGAACAAATATTTGAAATGGTAGAAGATATAAGAGTCGTATTCGGTAAGAGAAAGCGAGGTAAGGAGGAGATGCAAAATGGAGGACCATGGAAAAAAAGATCAATCTTCTTTGAACTTCACTATTGGAAGACACTTTTTGTTCGTCACTGCTTGGATGTTATGCATATTGAGAAGAACGTTTGCAAATCCGTAGTCAGCACATTGCTTGACATTCTGAGCAAGACTAAGGATGGTGAAAAAGCTCGGTTAGATCTAATGAAAATGGATATTAGGCCTAATTTGTTTCCCGAGAGAAGAGGGAACCGGACGTTCTTACCTCCAGCAAAACACACTTTATCTAGAGCAGAAAAGAGAAAGCTCTGTGAATGGCTTGCTTCATTAAAAGTGCCGGACGGGCATTTGTCAAACTTCAAAAGGTTGGTGTCGGTCAAGGATTTGAAACTTATTGGCATGAAAACACACGATTGTCATGTGTTGATACAGCAATTACTACCACTTGCTTTGCGGGGAATTCTAACAAAGGATATGAGATTTGCAATTTCTAAGTTGTGCTCGTTCTTTAATTCAATATGCACAAAGGTCCTTGATCCACTTGTGCTAGATTCATTGCAATCGGAGTTAGTGCAAACCTTATGCATGCTTGAAAAGTATTTTCCACCGGCATTTTTTTACATCATGATTCATTTAACGGTGCACTTAGTAAGTGAAGTTAAGTTATGCGGACCGGTGTATTTTAGATGGATGTACCCATTTGAAAAATATATGAAGGTTTTGAAGGGCTATATGAAGAATCGAAATAGGCTGGAGGGATGTATTGTAGAAAGTTACATAGCTGAGGAATCAGTTGAATTTTGCTCCGAGTACCTATGTAATGCGGACACAATTGGGGTGCCAAAGACTATAAACATTGACGCTAGGGGACTATCTACTGGCAATCCGTCTTCAGTAAGTCGAAAGGAGTGGGAGCAAGCTTGTCTTTATGTCTTGCACAATACTAATGTAGTAGAGCCTTTCATTGAGGTGCACATGAACGAATTAAAAAAAACATTCCCAAAAAGAGCAAAAAATGAGAAGTGGTTGCAAGATGAACACAACCGGACCTTTCGGTTGTGGATTAGAGCATACATCTATGGCAAGTGGTCCACATCACAAGATGGAGGCATGTCACAAGAGTTGAAGAACCTAGCT
>CAMOHE010048951.1:0-22727 GCA_946598075.1 Artocarpus hirsutus | reverse complement strand
CTCAGGATTAAGACTGTCAAATATATGATCATCATAGTGATAAATTTGAATACTCTATTTGTAACGGATGATTATTAGAGATTCATAATTTATCTGGTCTAGTCCTATATAATCTCATTATATAAAGTACCTCAAATCCAATGTCTCTACATTAATAGTCCGGATAATAACTATTTCATTCTAAATGAGATTGGACCGTACTTGTAATGTAACATTAAAGATCCCAAACTTTAATTAATTGTTACGGACTATTTAGATTATTATCTATAAATTTTATCCCTAAGCATATAACACTTATATGCTAAATTTATAGTTACATATATAATCATGGAATTTTTTCGATGTTTAGAAATTCGTAACACATATAATCAACCAAAATAATAAAAAATGTCACTTTATTTATTCATTAATAATATGTATAATGTCATAGCTTTTAGGGCACCAAAACCAACATGTTACGCTTGTAACATGATGCATGGCACCATGAATCCAGTGACATTTATTTTTTGCAATTAGTGGACGTGACATTTATTGCAATAACACTTTTTGTTATTATTTTATAAGAAAACTTCTAAAAGTATTACTAAATTTATTCAAAATGCTATAAATATATATCATATTTATAATTAAGAAAAAAACACAAACCAACGTTTTGAAAGAGTTAAATGATATCACTTTATTTAAGCAAATGGTTGAAAATGTCAAGAATATGCTCGATAATTAGCATTTAAAACTAAAGAAAATAAAATAAAATAAAAAGTTAAAAAGTCTCTCGCTTACCCCTTCACCTTTACTACATGATGACAATCCAACATTATTTCCCCTCGGTGAAGATGACCTAGTATCCACCTCGGCAACGAGGGCTCCAAACTCCTCTTTTTGTGTCAACAGCCCCTAATAATCCCCTGCTAATCATCTCCATGTTGTCCCTAATTTGCTAATGTACTCCATAAAACCTACCTCCACCCACAGTTAGTCCACTCTCATGTTCACCAGTACAAAAATGTAGCTTAGGCAACTTGTGAAGATAGCAGTTTTTATGAAACCATCATTATATCTGTGCCAAATATGTGTGATATAGAGATCTCTATCCTTCAGAAATCCATACTGCGCTTTAAATGATGGTACCGTCGTTTAAGAATATGCTTTAAACGATTGTTTCTAGGAAATCATCGTCTAATATCAAGCAACTTGTAATTTTTCTAAAAAAATGATATTGTGCCCAGTTTTCTATCTTTCTTCCTTGTATCCCTCCCTTCTTCCTTTCCTTGATCGCCCAATCACTGTTGCCCTCTCTCTACCACTGTTGTTGTCGCCTAATCGCCCTCGAAGCCTGTCACCACCGTCGCCCTTACCTTACCTCTGTCTCCCTCTCCCTTGTTTTTCTACATCGCCCTCCATCTTTCTCCCTCTCCCTTTGTTGTACTCAATGCTCGTGTCCCCACCATTGCTCTTTATCGCTATCCCTCTGCCACTGCTTTGGGCTGCAGTTATCACCTCCTGCTTGGTTAGTAGAATTTTGTATTAATTGTTTTTCATTTAATTAGTTTTTTTAGTTATTTAGTTGATTAGGCTTTATTTTGGTTTTGCAAATGAGTTTATTATTAGAAATTGTTTGAAATTAATTATAAGTTATTTGTAGAAATTTTTGTAAAATTGAACATGATTGATTTGAGTATGTTAGTTTTTGTATCTTTTATTTATTTACATAATTAGGTTTAATTTAGGTTTTACGAATGGATTTATTATTAGAAATTGTTTAAATTAGCTATTTATTAGTTAGTAAATTGTTTTTAATTAATTTATTTTGCGACTATTTGGTTTCTTTGAAATAATTTATTGTTGCATTTTATTTAGGTTTTGTAAAATCATTAGATTGTTTTTAGAAATTTTTAAAAGTTAATATAAAATTTGTTGCTGGATAATTTGTTACGAGATTAAATAAAATTTGATTTGATTTTGTAGCAATGGATAAGAAATAGATGTATGTGTTGGAATTAAAATATGAAACGCAGTGGAAGGAACGGATCGTTGACAAACAAAAATTTTCTAAAAAAAACTTTGTTCATTGGGAATAGCTATATAATTTTAATAATAGAAAGCTTTAGGAATTTTACTATCCTTTTTGAAGACTATCAGGGTATCCTAGCTTCCTCTTTGACACCACGATCTTTCAATCCAAGCCTCCACACCAATGGAAAGACGAGTGGACGTAAAACTGCAAGAATATATTTTCCTCACATTTTTTTGAATCTGCTATGTACTCAACGCATGAGATAGCAAGCTCTTTTTTTTTTCATGGAAGAACTCTCAGTTTTTCTCTCTGAGTATCCTACAAAAGTAACGTGAATGAAAAATCTCTTGAGATAACTGTTATCGCTCCCTTTTTATATCTAAGCCATTAGTAATTTTTTTAATTTTCAAATTTGAAATAACCATCATATCAGATATATGGGGAAAGGATATATTTTATATGATTCTTACCTTTTTCCTTTCCCTTTTTTTTATTTTATTATTAACCAAATCACGTTTTATTCTTTTACACACACATATATATATGTAAACATTCACATTTTCCTTTTTTAAATATATATATATATATATAACATGAACTTCACATTAGTGTGAAGTTCACGTTTTTGTTATTATTATTTTTTTGTTTTATTTTAATATATATATATATATTAATACATTATAAAATCTTATATATAAAAAGATTTAGTTCAAAACCATATATATATATATATATATATATCTAAATCTAAATTCAAAAATAAATCACATTTATTTAAGAATAGATTTTAAAATTAATCAATCAATTAATTAATTAACTAATGCTTAGTTAAATGTGACAACATTTATCACATTACGTTATGTGCCACAAAAAATATTTTTCTGTGTCACATTAATAATTCAAGTGTGCAATAATTAATTCAGAATTCAATAATTCTAAACTAAATATGTATAATTCATTCTACGTATAAATACAATATAGTGTTACAAAGGTGGTATTGGGGACCTATAGACCTATAACCCAAGCTCCAATAAATTTGACAATTAATTAAACTCTTTAATTAATGTGCCAAATTTATTAGTTTTAGTGTTATTCCACTAAAAACCTGAAACTAAACTCTTGAGATTATAGTGAAATTACTCAAAGAAAATAAGCGAGTAGTCCATTTATATAATCATTACATATAAGTCAGTCCTCCATAAATAGTTCATAATAAGAGCTAGGTTCAATATCCGTTCACCTCTCTTATTACATCTTTATTCTTGAGTTCCAATAATTCTCTAATGAATAGTTAATCCATAATCTTAATATGAACGAGCGCTCTACCTCGAATTATCACTCAAGAGAACTATTTTTCTAACTTCCATAAGGAAAGAATGGATTCCATATCTATATAATATTATTCACAGCCATTTATTACATTATGTTTCCAAGATGTTAAGTTATGATTTGTGCTTAGAAAAATCTTACCATGCAAGTTAAAAAACAAAATATCATAAATAGGAGTCTAATAAATACTAAGGATTAAGACTGTCAAATATATGATCATCATAGTGATAAATTTGAATACTCTATTTGTAATGGATGATTATTAGATATTCATAATTTATCTAGTCCAGTCCTATATAATCTCATTATATAAAGTACCTCCAATCTAATGTCTCTACATTAATAGTCTGGATAATGACTATTTCATTCTAAATGAGCTTGGACAGTACTTGTAATATTTAATTAAAGATCCTAAACATTAATTAATTATTACGGACTATTTAGATTATTATCTATAAATTTTATCCCTAAGCATATAACAATTATATGCTAAATTTAAAGTCACATAAATAATCATGGGGTTTTGTTGATGTTTATAAATGTATTTATAATACATATAAGCAACCAAAATAATTATAAATGTCACTTTATTTATTTATTAATAATATGTACAATGTCACAACTTTTAGGGCACCAAACCCAACAATCTCCCACTTGCCCTAAAGCAGGTGAGACATATCTCTAACACCTAAGCCTTCCAAGTGTCCCTCAAAGCTCTTTAAAGGTAACGTCTTGATGAAATGGTCGGCAAGGTTGTTTTTCGATGCTATCATCACAACTTCCACATCGCCTCGATGTACAATTTCTTTGATCAAATGATATTTTCTCTCTATATGCTTTCCACTTTTGTGGCTTCTAGGTTCTCTTAAACTTGCCACTGCACCACTATTATCACAATACAGTGTGAGTGGTGTATGCATGCCTGGAACTTCTTTCAAATCATTTAAGAACTCACAAAGCCAAACAGCTTCTTTAGTTGCTTCACAAGCAGCCACATATTTAGCTTCCATAGTTGAATCAACAATACAAGATTGTTTGATGCTTTTCCAAACTATGGCTCCACCACCAAAAGTAAATATTGATCCAGATGTAGCTTTATGTGTGTCTTTGTTTGATTGAAAATCAGAATCAGTGTATCCAATAGGAATCAAATTTTCACCGAAATATACCAATATATAGTTTCTCGTTCTCCTGAGATACTTGAGAATATGTTTAATCGCTACCTAATGATCAAATCCTAGGTTAGATTGATACCGACTGACTATACCCACCGCATAGCAAATGTCAAGTCTTGTACATAACATGGCATACATTAGACTTCCCACTGTAGATGCATAGGGTACCCATCTTATGTATTCTTCCTCTTGAGGTGTCTTAGGACACTGCTCTTTTGAAAGATAAACTCCATGACGTGTAGGTAAACTAACTTTCTTGGAGTTTTGCATCAAAAATCTGATAAGCACCTTTTCGATATACAATGCCTAACACAACGCCAACAGTTTGTTCTTATGATCTCTTATAAGTTGGATTCTAAGAACATAACTTGCCTCTCCCAAATCTTTCATTTGGAATTGGTTGACGAGCCATTTCTTTACATTAGATAATACACCTACATCATTCCCAATGAGTGGGATATCATCTACATAAAGAACTAAGAAGACCACCTTCTTATCTTTGATGTACTTGTATACACAAGGTTCATCAATGTTTTGATCAAAACCAAAAGATTTGATTGCTTTATCAAATCTCAAGTTCCAAGATCTTGAAGCTTGTTTGAGTCCATAGATGGACCTCTACAACTTGCAAACTTTTTACTCTTGACCTTTCACTACAAACCCTTCTAGTTGCACCAAGTAGATGCTTTCCTCAAGATAGCCATTCAAAAAGGCAGTTTTGACATCCATTTGCCATATCTCATAATCAAGAGAAGCAGCAATGGATAAAAGGATCAGAATGGATTTAAGCATAGCTACGGACAAGAAAGTTCTTCATAGTCAACTCCCTCCTTTTTGGTATAACCCTTTGCCACAAGCCTAGCTTTGAAAGTCTCAACTTTCCTATCCACTCCTCTTGTCATCTTGTAAATCTACTTGCGCCCTATGGGTTTTATCCCTTTAGGTAAGTCCACAAGTTCCTAGACTGAATTACAATACATTGACTCCATTTCAAAGTTCATAGCTTCCAGCCATTTTTTCTTCTCAAAATCTTCCATTGCATCATGATATGTCAATGGATCATCCTCACCATTATCAGAGATAGCAACATGTACTTCTCTAATTTCCCTGTAGCGAGCAGGTGGTCTCACAACCCTCCCACTATGTTGAGGTGGTATGACATGCTGATCGGGAGATGTGGTCTCCTCATTTTGTCCTTCGACAACGATTGTCGGTTGTGGTCTGATCTGATCAAAAAGTTAACTCTTCAAGTACAACTTTGTAACGAGGTTTAGAGTTTGTCATACAATCATTCTGTAGAAAAGTGGCATTTGTCGATACAAATACCTTCTTTTCTTGTGGACTATAAAACAAACCTCCTCTCGTTCCCTTTAGGTATCCCACAAACAAGCATACTTCAGAACACGGTTTCAGCTTCCCGGTCTTTCCTTTCAGCATATGTGCTGGACACCTCCATATATGGATATGTCGCATACTACGTTTGCGACCATTCCATAACTTTAAAGATGTTTTTGGAATAGACTTAGATGGAACTATGTTTAGAAGATATACTGCAGTATATAGTGCATATCCCCCCAACAAAGTGGGTAATGATGAGTAGCTGAGCATGGATCTCACCATATCTAGCAACGTTTGATTTCTTCTCTCTGCAACACCATTTTGTTGTGGTATTCTAGGTGCGGTGGGTTGTGATAGAATACCATGCTTATCATATAGTCCTTGAATTCAATATCAAGGTATTCCCCTCCTCGATCAAATCGAAGAGTCTTCACCGTCTTTCCTAATTGCTTTTCAACTTCGACTTGGAATTCTTTTAACTTTCCAAAAGTTTCAGATTTCCTTTGCTTTAGGTATATATGACCATACCCTGAATAATCATCAATAAATGTGACGAAATATTTGTAACAACCATGTGCTTGTACATTCAATGGACCGTAGACGTCTGAATGTATTAGCTCAAGTGGTTCCTTGGCCCTTACGCCTTTTGCAGAGAAAGGCCTTTTAGTCATTTTACCTTTAAGACAAGATTCACAAACTGGTAGAGAATTAACTTTTAGTTCTTTTAAAGGACATCCTTTACTAGTATGTTAATTCTGTCAAAGTTAACGTGACTTAATCTAAGGTGCTATAGGTTTGTTTCATTATCAGAAGAAATCTTTTGCTTATTGGGTTTTGGTTGTTCAACTTTGAACATTTCAGTATTAAGCAATGATTTTTCATTGGGCATTAAAGTAAAGCCCATTTTCCAGATGCGTAGAACAAATATTCAAACCATTGCTAGAAATATTAACATAATTATTATTAAAAGAAACATTAAAAATTTGTTCAAACAACCTGGAAACAGAAATCAAATGTAATAAACATTGTCCAAAATTAAAAACTTATTTCTAAAATAAAGTTTAACAAGTTGAAACAACCTCTCTTGTGCCCACTCTCATCATTTGTTCCCTGTCGGCAAGCTCCCTTAAAGAACTAAGCATCTACAAAGAAAAACAAATATGGTTCGTTGCCTCTGAATCAATTATCCAAGGTGAAGTATCATCTTCAACTAAACAAGCTTCTAAAATGAGTAAATCTGATTTACTGTTGTTCTTCTTTTATTTGAGCTCCTGAAGATACTTCTTGCAGTTTCTCTTCCAATGCCCAACTACACAGCAGTGGAAACATTTTCCTTTAGGCTTCTTTTGGTTTGAGCTCTTTTAGTTGTTGTCGCTTTTGTTCTTCTTAGGTTGCCTTCTATTTTTAGACTTACCACTTCTTTCAATCCTCTTCCTCTTCTTATTCTTTCGAGTAGATGAGAAG
The DNA here is from genome assembly GCA_946598075.1 of Artocarpus hirsutus. Taxonomy (NCBI): domain Eukaryota; kingdom Viridiplantae; phylum Streptophyta; class Magnoliopsida; order Rosales; family Moraceae; genus Artocarpus; species Artocarpus hirsutus. Next base: position 15,407 of record CAMOHE010048951.1, on the reverse strand, counting down.
GGTGGAACTTCTGCAACACTTGCCTCACCTTCTTTAGTCTTTTCTTTCGAAATAGAGTCGAAGGTTTGCAACTCATTAAGCAACTCAGTCATATTATATTTTAGCTTGTTCATGAAATAGTTGCTTTTGAATTGAAGGAACGCAAAGGAGAGGGTTTTCAAAATCATCCTCACCTGTGTGGCTTCATCTATCACAGCCCTGTTCACCTCATCCTCATGGAGATAGTTAACTATGTTGAGAACATGTTCTCTAACCGAAATCCTTGCCTTCATTTTGGCATTTATTACCGCCTTAACGGCTTTATGGCGTGCCTTTTCAGAAGGCTTGCCAAACACGTCTTGCACAGATTGCATTATCTCATAAGCAGTTTCCAGGCTTTCGTGCTTCATCCTAAGCACGTCAGACATGCCAGCCAAAAGGAAACAGCGGGCCTTGTTATTTTTCTCGATCTAACGATCATATGCTTCTCGTGCATTACAAGGAGCATTGGCAACCGGTGATGGAGGACATTCCTCTGTCAGGACAAACTTGTAATTTTTACAAATTAGTACAATGTTCATGTTACTTTTCCACTTGACAAAATTATCTTTGGTTAATTTTTCATTTGAGAGAATAGCGATGATTGGATTAGACATTGTTGCTACAATAAATAAATAAAATGACATAAATTAAATGGTTGCATAAGCATCATAAATATATGTTCTGGAATAGTAAACGTGATGCATGATGCATATGAAAAACACACCAAAAAAAAAGATTTTACTAATTCCACGATTATTCACTTTTAATAAATAAAGTGCCGTCGTAGGGTAGGTCAAATTATTTATGAATTGAATTGAGACATTCTCAATTAATAAATATATTCAAAATATCTCATATTTTCTATATTTATTAATAGCTGTTTATTTTGGTCAAGATATAATTAACAATTTAATTATATCTTTATGAGTATAACCTACTATTTAAGATTTTAACAACTTAACCCAAAATTGTCGCCGTAGGGTAGATCAATTTTGAAATATATTGTAAAATCCTATGTCTTGGAAGTCAACCTTGTTATTGATTTAAATGGACACCTTTCGTAGGGAAGATGAAATCAAAGCGTCACGAGGTGCCATCTAATCTCACGATGTTGTGCTAATAGTAGAGACTGTAGGTTATATTGTCATATTACCTTCTCCCACTCATTATTATAAAAAATGTGTTTTATTTTATAAAACATCATATGTTTCATAACTCTAGTAAATAAAAATAATTTTTAATTACTAGGTTATATTATGTGTTAATAGAAGCCCATTCTACTTACACTTAAATAAATTACCAGATTTTCTAAAAATCTAAATTTATTATGAATTGTCTAAGTTACCCAATATTAAATAATTTAAAATTAGATAACTTAGAATTAACGTGAATTTTACCAAATCTTAACTATTAAAACTAAATTCACATCATTTGGTTTATTAATAAATTAAGATTCTATAAAACCAACCTAATTAATTTAATCTCATTAAATTAATACTAACACATATTAATTCATTTTATAAACACCTTTATAAAAAAAATAATATGCAAATGTATGCCTGCCATGTTGCAATAATTATAAGTTGGCACTTTCCTAGATGACATGTTATAATGCATAAACATGTTATCACAATCATCATATGAAAATAAAACACGAAAATAAATAATGGATTTTTTAATCTGGTCCTTTTGGATAATTAAAATTACAACCCACAAAAAAATAAGAGAAAAAATTACAAAGGTCTTCTTGTAAGTTATATATAATTCCCTGCTCCAATTTTGCAGTCTTCATCAGGTGGTTTACTGTGCAACAATCTATTGAGTTACCTTTGAAATTTGATAGGCCCAAAGTTCTCAACTGGGCTAAGAGATCTAATGGACTTCTTTTTCTTCATCGCTCCACGTGCAGCCACCTTTTTTTTTTAATAATGTGCACCAAACTGTGCACATCAATGTCATCAAAAGAGTGTGCATAAATGTTGCACGTGTACTGCATTTGTGGCCTTCTTATTCCCTTTTTTTTTTGTTTTTTGACTTTTCAAATCTTCATGTCAGCTGCAATTAGTATCCATATATGATGACAATCTTCTTTATAATGATAGAACCATTCACGTGTAGCAGGTGAAAGAGAGAAGAAAAGGAAAAAAAAATTAAAAAGAAATAATAATAATAATAATAATAATAATAAAAAATTACAAAAAATCCTATACCCTCTTATGGGTTTACACAGATTTGATCTAATCAAACTGAAAATAAAATTATCAATCCAAAAAGACCATATAATTAATGACCAAAAATCTATTCATTAAATAACCATTCATCACATGAATAAAAATTACAAAGATACAAAGTGCCCACAAACATCCATCAAAAAACATGATATTATCAAAATAAAATCATGTTAATTAAAATTATATATGCTATAATCCGCTCTGATGCATTTATTGGAATTAAAATATGAAACGCAGTGGAAGAAATGGCTCGTTGACAAACAAAAATTTTCTAAAAAGAACTTTGTTAATTAGGAATAGCTATATAATTCTAATAATAGAAAGCTTTAGGAATTTTATTAACTTTTTTGAAGACTATCAGGGTATCCTAGCTTTCTTCTTTAACACCACGATCTTCCAATCCAAGCCTCCACACTAATAGAAAGACAAATGGGCGTCAAACTACAAGAATAAATTTTCCTCACACTTTTCTGAACCTGCTATGTACTCAACACAGGAGATAACAAACCCCTTTTTTTTCATAGAAGAACTCTTAATTTTTCTCTCTGAGTATTCTGCAAAAGTTACGTGAATGATAAATCTCTTGAGATAATTGTTAGCTCTCCCTTTCTATATCTGAGCCATCAATAATTTTTTTAATTAATTTCAAATTTGAAATAATCACTATATCAGATATATGGGGAAATGATATATCTTACATGATTCTTATCTTTTTTCTTTTCCTTTTTTATTTTATTATTAACCGAATCATGTTTGATTCTTTTAACTTTTACACATACATATATATATGTAAACATTCACGTTTTCTTTATTTTTTTTAATATATATATATCAAACATGAACTTCACGTTAGTGTAAAGTTCACGTTTTTGTTATTATTCTTTTTTGTTTTATTTTAATATATTATAAAATTTTATATATAAAAAGATTTGGTCCAAAACCATATATATATATATATATATATCTAAATTTAAATTCAAAAATAAATCACATTTATTTAAGAATAGATTTTCAGTTAAATGTGACAACATTTATCACATTACATTATGTGTCACAGAGAACATTTTTCTGTATCACATTAATAATTCAAGTGTAAAATAATTAATTCAGAATTTAATAATTTTAAACTAAATATGTATAATTCATTATAAGCATAAATCCAATATAGTGTTACAGAGGTGGTATTGGGGACCTATGGACCTATAATCCAAGCTCCAATAAATTTGACAATTAATTAAACTCTTTGATTAATGTGCCAAATTTATTAGTTTCAGTGTTATTCCACTAAAAACTTGAAACTGAACTCTTGAGATTATAGTGAAATTACTCAAAGAAAATAAGCGAGTAGTCCATTGATATAATCATTACATATAAGTCAGTCCTCCATAAATAGTTCATAATAAGAGCTAGGTTTAATATCCGTTTACCTCTCTTATTACATCTTTATTCTTGAGTTTCAATAATTCTCTAATGAACAGTTAATTTATAATCTTATTATGAACGAGCGCTCTACTGTTCAAACCTCGAATTATCACTCAAGAGAACTATTTTGCTAACTTTCATAAGGAATGAATGGATTCCATATCAATATAATATTATTTCCAGCCATTTATTACATTATGTTTCCAAGATGCTAAGTTATGATCTGTGCTTAGACAAATCTTACTATGCAAGTCAAAAAACATAATGTCATAACTAGGAGTCTAATAAATACTCAGAATTAAGACTATCAAATATATGATCATCATAGTGATAAATTTGAATATTCTATTTCTAACAAATGATTATTAAAGATTCATATTTTTCTAGTCTAGTCCTATATAATCTCATCATATAAAGTACCTCCAATCTAATGTCTCTACATTAATAGTCTGGATAATGACTATTTCATTCTAAATGAGATTGGATGAAACTTGTAATATTTAATTAAAGATCCCAAACTTTAATTAATCATTACGGACTATTTACATTATTATCTATAAATTTTATCCCTAAGCATATAACACTTATATGCTAAATTTAAAGTTACATAAATAATCATGGAATTTTCTTGATGTTTATAAATGTATTCATAATACATATAAGCAACCAAAATAATTATAAATCTTACTTAATTTATTTACTAACAATATGTATAATGTCACAACTTTTAGGGCACTAAACCCAACAGTATGTTCATAGGATGAGTGATGAAAATGAGAAATGGGTTAGTGATTTTTTGCCTTTTATGAAGGCTAATTTCAAAGGAAGTATGATTCGTTGTCCTTGTATAGATTCCATTTGTGATATGGGATTGATTGGACTTATCAAATATTGATTTAGCATGGTAAGAAGTCCCTACTTCATCATTGGCTGTGAAGGGAAATGTCTATGATAGTTATCTTGATGAGGAAGATGACGGTAGTAACATGGTTGACATAACAAATGATATAAAAGAAGACTTTGTGCACCAATTGTATTTATTTAAGACAATGATGGAAGATGCAGAGAGTTGTAATGCGAGTGTTCGAAGTATTCCAAACTATCCAGTTTGATTAGATTATAGAATTTCAAGGTATCAAGTGGATGGTTAAATTCAAGTTCCGCATGACTTTTAGAACTTTTACATGATGCATTTCCCGATAATAAGAAGGTATTGACTATTATATATGAGGCAAAAAAGATGTTGAGTACTCTAGGAATGGAGTATGGGAAGATAAAAGCTTGCTCGAATGATTGCTGCTATACCAAAAAGAGTATGAAGACTTGGATGAATGCCTAGTGTGAAATGAGTCTAGTGGAAGAAAGCTAAGAAACTATCGGAGGGAAGAAAATATGTACCGATAAAGGTGTTGTGGTACATTCCAATAGAATTGCGCTTAAAGCGAATGTTTTAAAATGTAGATCGTCAAAGGATTTAACTTGACACCATGATAGGAGGATTGATGATGATATGATGAGACATTTGCCATAGTGGAAGGCATTTAATGCAAAAAACTAGAATTTAATACAAAAATTAGGAATGTTGGTCTTGTTCTATTTGCTGGTAGAATGAATCCTCATAGTAATTTTACTAGTAACCAAAATACTCCGCTTGTCATATTTCTCAACTACAACTTTCACCAAACTTGTGCCTGAAGTGAAAACTCTTGATGTTAACTTTGTTAATTTCTAGACATAATCTACTGGGAAATGACATTGATGTATATCTAGCATCCTTGATGGATGAATTGAAAATATTGTAGGAAAGTGGTATACAAGTCCAAAATGCTTTGCACAAGGACCTCCACACTCCGAGCAATATTGATGTGAACTATTAACGACTTCCCTACATGTAGAAACCTATCCAAGTATTTGGTTAAAAGTTCAATAAGGTGTCCTATTTGCATGACAAAGACACCTTCATTTAGTTAAATCATGATAAGAAGAAGGTTTACGACAGCCATAGATGGTTTTTGCATATGAATCATTAATAATATATACAAAAATAAAGCATTTAATGTTGGAATAATTAATTTGGTGAAGCAGCAGAATTATAAAAATTTTTATGGAACACCCAAGAAACTAACTCATGATTCTATAAATAATAACCTAAATCTAATTTAATGTACATATTAGAGACTGGAAATTGTATTGCTGATTGAACAATTCCTTAAGAACAAACGTCTATCATCAAACCTTAAATGCTAGTCTCTTTCTTTAGATCGTTGTGTGTGTGGCCATAACTCAGCAAATCTCCACCACAACTACACTCCTTCCAACTACTCAAATGCTTAAGAACCAGGATTACTAAAGACGAGTAATCCTAGTTCTTCTCTCTAATTTGAACTTAGGCAATCTATGAATAAATGAAGACCCTAGGTCGCTATTTATAGAATGAGTAGGAGAAGTCAAAAGTCTATCAGAATTAGGAAATAAATTTTCTCTCCCTTATCCTCTAGTTGGCACCACCCACAAGAGCCCTATCTCTTAATGTACATGCCCATATCAGACAGAGGGAGATTCAAATTTAGCCAATCAGAGTGTGAGGTTTTGTTATTATCTACATCATCTAGGATAGCTCCTACTAAAATAATTCTATTTAAATTAGAGTTCTATTATCCAATATAATTATCTAATTTAAATAATTATAAATAATTATCCTTTATCTAAATTCAAATACAATTAGGATTTAAATTAATTATCACAAAATCCTAATTACCAATTTGAATAATTGTTTTTCTAGAATTAATTAAATAATTAATTTTTTCCATAACTATAGAGAAATGTGCCATTCCCTAGTGGGCCTTTGCCCACTAGTAGTCCAATCGAATTGAGGCCCATGCTTCCAATCAGGCCTAGTGGCACGACTCGTGTATACTTTTGTCTTACCTGTGATAATTCGAACTTACCTGATATGTCATAAAGAAATTCGTGAGCTAATATTGGAACCCAATGGATATATATTATCAAGCTCCAATAATAACACATAAATTTATCCCTGATTAATTATCCATTTAATTATTAACTTCAGTGTCTCTCCACTATGGGCTTAAAGCTACACTCTTGATAATATACCATATTATGAGACTTTTGAAATTTAAATCTTGTCCATGACCTCTCATATGTGTATCTCCATAGGTTATCCATAATCTAATTAAGGAATTAGTTTTGTTTTTTACCTTTTGATTATTTTATTTAAAAAATCTATTATTTAACCATTGAAAAATTCATTTATTTTATAACACATACAATAGAAATATCATCTAGTTACTATATGTATCTGATGACTGAGACCTCGTTGTATTTTTCAATACCCAAATAATACCTTTGAAAGGATAATATTAACTCTTTGTTAAAGAGCTATGGATTCCATGTTTGTAGATTATGCTCTCATCAAATAAAGGCTGTATTTCTAACATATTAACAATGGAGCCTTCGATCATTGGAACTCTTAGCTTTAGCATATCAAGAGATACAAGCTATAAACATGGAGTTATGAATCCATGTTTAGGATTAAGATGACACATAAATTATTATCAAAGAGAATTAATTTTAGTTAAAAAATTATTACTAAATTAATTCAACTTCCTCCAGTCTAGTGTGCGACCACATATGTAGACTGTAGACTATTCATTTTACACTATTAATCTTCAAATCGGAGCTTTCTACATATAAACTCCATATACACCTAATTCCAAGATTTAGTTCTCATAGTCATGAATCACATGTTTGCTAATATACAATCATTAATATGATAGTAATATAAGGACCATTATTAGTGCATGTAATATTCTCATTATTATTTATTTCAACAAAAATGTCATAAATACAACTAAAGTATTTTATTCCTTAGGGTACCGATCCTAACATTTAATGGCAAGACAAAAGAAAGATGAGCTTCAAGACTTTTGACAAGTCAGTAAGTGTTTGAGATGGTGAGGAATATTAAAGTGGTTTTTGGAAAGAGGAAAAATAAGAAGAATGAGCTGGCGAGCGAATCACCTTGAAAGAAGAAGTTAATCTTCGTCCAACTTCTATATTGGAGTACTCTTTTATTCATCATTGCTTGGATGTCATGCACATTGAAAAGAACATTTGTGAATTGATAGTAGATTCATTGCTTGACATTCTTGGAAAAACTAAAGACCGTTTCAATGCATGATTGGATCTTCTTGATAAGAATATAAGAGGTTATTTGACTCCCAAGAAAAGAGACGCTTAGACTTACTTGGCTCCGTCAAAGTACACCTTATTGAGACAAGAGATGAAAAAATTTTATGAATAGTTTGCTTTGATCAAAGTTCTAGAATGGTATTCTTCTAACTTCAAAAGCTTGGTATCAATATTGAAGTTGAGGCTTATTGGCATGAAGACATATGATTGTCACACTTCGATGCAACAATTGTTCTCACTTGCTTTGCGTGGAATTCTCCCGTCAGAGGTGAGATATGCATTAATAAAGTTTTGTTTCTTCTTTAATTCCATAAGCTCCAAGGTGATAAATCCAAGGAAGCTAGATACAATGCAAGCGGAGTTGGTGAAAACCTTGTGCATACTTAAAAAGTACTTTCCACTATCTTTTTTGATATTATGATTTATTTAACAATGCACTTTATGTACAGTTTAGCCTTGTGGGCCAGTATACTTGAGGTTGATGTACCCTTTGAAAGATACATGAAGATTTTAAAGGGTTAGTCAAAAACCAAAATAGGCCAACGTGCTGCATTGTAGAAAATTGCATAGCCAATGAAGCTATGGAATTTTGCTCGCAGAACTTGTCTAATATTGAAGTAATGGTTTGCCAAGGAAGGTTAACATTGAGGCTAAAGCAATGTTTTTTGATACTCCATTATCGGGTTCTCGTAAAGAATAGAAGCAGGCATGCTTTTATGTTTTGCACAATAACCATGTGGTTGAACCATTTATAGAGGTCCATATAAAGGAAATAAAAGATGCAAATCTCAAAAGAGGAAGAAATGAGAATCGGTTATAAGATAAACACAGCTACACATTTAGAGAATGGATATGAGCAAACACATATGCCATGTCTCATGAGTCTCAAAGAGAAGGTGTTTTACAAGACTTGTTTAAGTTGGCCAAAGGACTTTTATTCATGTTGATGAGAAATACTTCGTATTTAATTAATAGCTATACTTTTTTTTACACTCGTGAAAGGAATTAGAAGCACCCAATCTAAAATAGTGGTGTGTGTTGACAACTCAATAAAATAAAGTTATTCTAACTTTCTTTGGTGTTGAAGTTGGCTATGTTCTTGAGATTTTATTTTTATTTTATTTATTTATTTATTTATTTTATTTTTTTTAATTACATTTTTTTGTTTTAATTTAATTTAGTTTCCATTTCTATTTATTAATTTTCTAATTGTGGTAGTTGGGAAAATAAATGAGGGCAAGAACTATTAAAAATTCAAAGTTAAAACCTTCAGAACAACAACCACATGTAGTGTCAGCAATTTTGTTCACTCATAAAATGGCCCATCCGATCAGATACTAACCGCCATCAGTGCATGTGTGTGTCCGAAATGCCTTGTTCAGCACATCAGTCATCATCTAGACCGTGGCTCCCGCATTGTAGAGCCTCCAATAGCTGATTCAGTTCTAGTGTGTCGTGTCCCAACGGAGTTCCTATGCGCCATTCACACTTTCCTATTGTCGTGTTGCCATGCATTTCCAACTGACTCCATCAACCATTGCTCCAATCATTTTGTGTCACGTGGGCTACTACCACATATGTCTTTAGTTCTTGATCATTTTTTTCATTTGCTATTGGCGTGAAGAAAACGAGAAAAGAAATAAAATTAAAAAAGGCAATTACCTTAACAAAGAGAAAAAAAATAATCGATGCAGCGCCCAAGCACTATGGCCCGAATCTAATTGTGCGAAGCTCTAAAAAGTTTCGAATTTCCAATAAGTTACCTATTTTCTTCAAAGCCTATAAACAGTACAGTCTCAGGTTATTTAGAAGAGGCCTAATTCCTCATAACTGAGAGCTGGGGAGAAATACATAGGCAACTTTTTGTTAGGTTTTAGGTTTAGGAATTTTATTTTTAATAAATTCAAGCAAGAATATAACTTGAAGATCAAGAAGAGAAAATTGAAAATTGAAGAGTCAAGCTTGGATAATTATGACACCTACGTATAGTTTTTTTTTTTTTCCCTAATTTTCTATCTTGGTATTTTAGTGAATTGAGATGTTGGAACATTTGTTTTGTGTTTAATACTATGTAACGCCCGTGTAATTTTATGTAACGGATTATGTTATGAAAATAACGACGTTAAATGTTATATTTACGATATTTGTTATGATATATAATATAATGGTGTAAACCATTTTATTCTAAGTGTTATGGCAGGTGATGCTCACGTGGAATTGATGTGCTCAAATGTTCATGTCATTAATGTTATATGTTTAATCATATTTTTATTGATAATTAAATGTTATGAATGATTTTTGAGTGTTAAGGCAGATCGGTAGGCCGGACCATTCAGTTCGGCAAGCCGAAATGATCCCTTCGAACGGCAAGCCGATAGGATATCATCGGTAGGCCGAATTTCAGAGATCGGCAGGCCGAAGTGAAAGATCGACAGGCCGATGACAGCTGACAAGCAGTCAGTAGAAATTTCACAAAATTGTGATAAGGTTGAATTTGTGATAAGGATAATTTATTTTGAATAATTAACATAATTATGGGATGATTTGCTTAATTTTGGTAATGAAGCAATTGACTTTTGATTAAATTGAATTAATTGATAAGCTTTCCCGATTTACAAAAAAAATAGAATATGGTAATCGTTACAAAAATTGATGACCTTCCCTTTTTGCTTCCCACTCTCCATGCAATTGAGCCCAATTTTTTTTTTTTTTTTTTGTCAGAGAATTCTGAAATGTCTCCCATTCCTTTTACGCCACTTTCATTTCACACAAACGCTCTCTCTCTCTCTCTCTCAATTTCTCTCTCATTCTCTCTCTTCCTATCACGTTTCTTTCTTCTTCTTCCTCTCAAATTTCCCCTGCAATCCTTTGTTAAAATATCAAAATTTCTTTGGAGCTAATTCAAGGAGTTTTAAGAAGAAATCGTTCTAAGGTATGAACTCAATTTCGGTAATTTTTAAGCATATTTTTCTCCTGTAATATGACTGCCATATCTTTCTCTACAAATTTTATTTTGCTCTGAATTTTTAATACATTATTTATGCATGTGTTATAGGATATTTCTCCAAGTTTCACGTTAATTTGAATTTTTTATAAAAAGTTATGAATTTTCTTCTCTCCACCACTCACAGTAAATTGTTACTGACTGTTTATATTGCACATATGTATGGCTGTTGTTCTTAATGCAAATGAATGTTGTTTTGCACGAAATTTGGTGAAGATGTTTATATATATGTTAAGTAAAGGACTCAAAAATATGATGATGATTTGATTAATATATTATGAGTTATGGAGACTTTATGGATGCTAGGTATTTATATTGTTTAAACAGTAAATTCGTTAAACTATTATTGAGTAATGTTTTTGTATGATTATATAATGTTATTTGGAGACGAGAAATTTTGTGCTACTGTATGTGTATGTTAAAAATGATATCATATGAATTTTTAGGTCCAACTAAGTTTATTTTAATTTTTTGGCATAAATTATTATATGTAACTCATTGTTTTGCACATAGAGTGTATTTTTGGTCTCTACCTTCCAATGCATGGTTTGAGGTGTTAGGAATTTATTTAAGGGTGATTTTTGAATATGTTATAGTTCTGTGTGTATATAACATGTGATAATTTTTGTGAATTTTTCTATGATATGAAAATGTGAAAATTTGGACCTGAGATAAAAAGTGTTCACTGCCTAACTATTGCTGGCAGATTGCATGTTGAATGTCATGTGACTTGTTTAAAATAATAAATGAGATTTTTATGACTAAAGAAAAATCATGGTGATAGGTATATGTTATCTATGTTCCTGCTAATTTTGGTTCTCAAATTATATGTGGATGTAAAGTTATTAATTTTTAATTTCATGGAGGTTAGAAATATAAATGTGTTGAAAATGTTGTTTCAATGTTTTATGGTTAATGAAAAAAAAATGCATGTATGATGTTTTTATGAAATGGTTATTATGGATGCTATGTTATGGTAATTAATTCATTAAATAAATGTTAATTACCATTTTATGAATATATGACATGAACACATTGAGAAGTGAGCACATCTAGACCGCGGCGTTGTCACCTACAAAAAAGTAAGGTTAAGTAAGCTCATTGAGGTAAGTACATTCTCACCTACAACATGATGAATTTTATGAAAAGTATGAGTTTATGAAAAGTTTGAAATTTATGTACATGATCATGGTTTTATGATGATTTTCTCATGATGATTTTTCATGAAGTATTATTATGAAAGCTTATGCATGTTTTGGATGATAACGTTTTTCAAAGCATGAAAGTATAAGTATATATATGTATCACCTAAATAAGTGTTGCACACCCAATGATATGTTATGTTACGATATGTTAAGTTATGTGTCATGTTTGGTTTGGGATTAGCTATCCCTCTCCTCTCATGACGGCACGCCTATGATGATGATGTTATGGTGCAACACTTGGGCCCTTAAGATACAATGAATAAGTTTTAATATGGTTGATGAAATGAAATATATGTTCCTATGAAAATGTGCCTAGTGCACTATTATGATGATGATAGTGATGAAGTTGATGATGTTTATGAAATATTTTTAAGTTGTGAGAATTACAATGTACTTACTAAGCATTAGCTTATTCAAAGTTTTACATCATGTTGCAGATAAGGTAAGAAAGTTTTGGAGTAGGTGGAGGACACTGATAGGCGTGTGAGCTCAGGAAGATGGTTTACAAATGGAAGAACGCCAAGGAAAGATATTTTAAATGAAATGAGTCATGATTTTTGATTCCAAGTATGTTTTAAAATTTTTGAATTTTAAGGATATGTTTTATAATTTTTGAGAATATTTATTTGATGGACTTCTATTATTTTATAAATTTTCTTCCGCATTTGAAGCTTTAAAACATGTTTTAAAAGAATTTTTTTTTTTTTTGGTTCGGCCTGCCGACCATTACTGGTCGGACTGCCGAAGAGTTTAATCGGCTTGCCGATTGTCAAGTATCGGCCTGCCGATCTTGTTAACTTTAAAAACCTCATTTTGTAAATCCTCGGGTTGCCTGCCGATGGTTGACCTTCGGCCTGCCGAAATGTGTTCAAGGAATTTTATTTTTGTTTTCAAAGGTTAAATTAATTTTCAATGATATTAGCAAACTATTTACAGCACGTTTATGGAAAAGCAAATTGTTAAAATTAAGTAATTTAGAATTTTTTTGTAAATTGTATAAAAATACAAATATATATATATGTACAGATCCTGTGAATGCTTTTCCAAACTACGATTATAAATATAAGATATAATTTATAATAGTTTTGCTACAATTAATGGTTTAATGAATAAATGTAACGACATCTGTGACGTCCGAAAAGGGGGCGTTACAGGCTTTGGTATCAGAGCGGATTTCCATTTGCAATTCATATTGCCACACGTCAGTCCATGTCCTCCAAGTAAGTATGTTTTAATGTTTAATGATAAGATGCAAGTAAAATGATAAGTATAAGGTTTAGATGTTTATGATTAATGCCTTCGTAGTGAAACCTGTCTCATAAGTTAGAAGGATGTTCCTAAAATTCCTAAGTCTTTTAGGAAATCAACTATGGACTGCCCCAGAAGGATGCAAACCCGCACCCAGACCAATGAAAGATTAATGACAATGATTGATGAGCTGCAAAGACAGCTAGAGAAACAAAGAAGAGAAATTGCTGAACTAAGGGCTAATGGCCGCAATGGCGAACAACAAGGCAATGATGTGCCTCCTTCTCCTCCTCCCCAGCCACAAGTTAATGAAGTTTCGGCTCCTACTGCTGAACCTAGAGCGGTATATCAGGAACCTTTGCTAGTAAGATGGAAAAGAGTTAAGCCAGCAGACTTCGAGGGTTCTAAGGATCCATTGGTCGCACAAGGATGGTTAAAGACTATTGAAGCCACTCTGAGACTCATGGGCTTCACAAACAACGAGAAGGTACTTTGTGCATCGTACTGCCTTACCATGGAGGCCCAGATTTGGTGGGATGGCATTGAACAGAGCAGGAACGTCGAAGAAATGTCATGGGCTGATTTTGTTCACGAGTTCAACATGAAGTTCTTTCACATGAATATTACGAGGAAGCACTATGACGAGTTTGAGAATCTGCGCCAGGGAGATATGTCAGTTACAGAAGTGGTAGCCAAGTTTGATCAACTAGCTCGCCTATGCCCAGGGATGGTTAGCGACGAAAGCGAAAGGGTCCGAAGGTTGATCAGGGTCCTCAGGCTGGAGATTGCTGCTATTGTTGATGGTGCAAGTCCTCCTAGAAACTAGGAACAGGTTGTTTCGAGAGCGCAACGAGCTGAGTTCCACTTATCAAAGTTGAGAAGAAATCAGCCTCAGCCAAGTCAGCAGGCAAACCATGCAAGTAACCAGAACCGCCCTCCATACCAGAACAACAACAACAACAACCATAACATTAGAACTGGAGGAATAACAATAAAAGGAAGAGCTACCCTCAGAACCATCAGGGCCAAGGTAATAAGAGGTTTAATGGCAGCTAGCACAACAACAACAACAACAACAACATGTAGTTTCAAACATGTGCAAGATGTGGAAAGAATCATCCTAGAGATTGTCGTATGGGGTCTAATCGGTGTTTTATCTGTGGACAAGAAGGTCACTTTGTCAAGAACTGCCATAGACAGATGAATGCTCAAGCTCAAGCTCCACAGAGAGTTCCTCAAGCCTAGCTTCATCAGATGCAAGCCTCCCTTGAAGGGCCACTAATTAGTCAAGGAAGACTTGAAGCCCCACCTACGAATGCCCGCATCTATGCCATGACAAAAGAACAGGTGACTGCTGAAGCTTCAAACGTGGTCATAGGTCAAATAACAAGCTTATGTAATAATGCTTGTGTTCTCTTTGATACGGGTGCCACTCATTCTTTTGTATCCTCATCTTATGCTAAGAAGTTAGGGCTTTGCTTAGAGCCTATGAGACAGGGATTCACTACGACACTACCCTCCAGGGAAGTAATGATATCTACGCACTGTTTACGTACAGTACCCCTATGGATTTGTAATAGGGAACTTTTCGTCGACCTTATTGTGATCGACATGTATGATTATGATATGATTCTTGGAATGGATTTTCTAAGCAAGTACAATGCTTTTCTATTGAATGCCGCAAACAAAAAGTGATCTTCCATCCAGAAGGTGAACAGAAGTTCGTGTACATGGGAGAGTCCAGGAAGAAACCCAGCATGTTCTTATCCGCCATGAAAGCAAGGAAGCTACTAGCTAGTGGATGCATGGGTTACTTGGCAAATATTGTAGATGAAAGCCAAGAAGAAAAGACAAGGATTGAAGATGTGGCGGTGGTAAGAGAATTTTCAGATGTGTTTCCAGATGATCTGTCAAGCCTACCTCCTGATAGAGAAGTCAAATTCGAGATCGAGCTCGCTCCAGGCACAGACCCAATTTCAAAAGCACCGTACAGGATGGCCCTAGCAGAGTTAAAGGAGCTTCATATGCAATTAAGGGAACTACTTGACAAAGGCTTCATTAGGC
>CAMOHE010048950.1:0-28500 GCA_946598075.1 Artocarpus hirsutus | reverse complement strand
TCCACGCACAAATCCTAAATGCATAGTAACTTAGCTCATTAGCATCTAACCCGAGGTATCCTATGATACTAAATCATCTCATGGTGTCCTAGTGTGCCATTTAGGTTTATAAAATCATTGTACAAAGTTAAAATTTAAATCAGGGTTCAAAACAGTTTAAAACGAATGAAAATCACAAAATTTCTCCTGGCTCGGTCGGCCTGCCGGTTCCCCTGGTTCGGCCTGCCGGACTGCACAGTTCGGCCTGCCGGAGGAACAGGTTCGGTCGGCCGAACATCTCCAGGTTTGGCCTGCCGGTCGGATGAATCCGACCTGCCGATCCCTTGAATCCGGCCTGCCGAGCACAAAGTTCAACCTGCCGATCTGGGAAATTCCAAAAATTTTCACGCACGGGTCTCGGCATTTCCGAATTCAAATATTCAAATCTAACATGTTTTCTCAATTCCCAGGCATAGATAATCACCATAAACAATAGAAAATCATAATAGAACACTTTTTAATGAATTAAAACAAGTTTTAAACAAGATTTTCTCAAAAACCCAAAAATAGAGAAAATAGAGGAAAAATGAAAAATCTTGATTCTAATCCATTTTTGATGAAATGAAGTTTACATGCTAACTAATCTAAGTCCATCTAACTTAGATTGAAGCTTTTCTAGACTTAGAAACTCTAAAATTTCAAAATGCAAGAAAATCTTGAAAAATAGGAAAACTTTGAGTTTTAAAATCTAACCTTGAATCAAAGCTTGAAAACGTTGTTTTTGTCGTTGAATCTTGTTCCCGAGCCTTCGATCTCCTAGCCCGAAGCTTGAAAACGGAATTTGTTCCAAAATTTTAGAGAGAGAATGAGGGAGAGTGAGGGAACCTGAGAGAGGGGAAGAGAAGAGAGAGAATGAGTGAGAGAAATGAGAGGAAAGAGAGAGAAAGTGAAATAAATAGAAGAAGAGAGAGAAAAGTAGTTGCACAAAGCTGTGAGCAACTACTCACTGTTTTCAAATCAAATTGTTTTATTAAAACTTAAATTAACAATCAAAAACAATTTAGAACAATCAAAAATCATCAAAAAGTAATTAGCACAAGGTTTCCACAAAGTAATCAAATTATGTTTAAAACACTTATCATGGCACACTAATTCACCATTTAACATTCTAATTCTATTTAATTAACTTCGGGGTGTTACAGTGTCGGACTATATTTATTAAGTGTTACATATAAATTATTTGAATGTTATATAAGCGTACACACAAATTTACATTTGCAAAAAAAAAAAACTTACATGTATCGTACCGATTTGGGTGTCTGACTTAACAATATTTCTATAATTCATATAATAATCAGTTATTATTATACTTTTAGTATAACATCTTAAGGATCGAATGGTAGTCTATGTCCTTAATTGTGTATATCAAATATTACAAGGGACATATATAATTGAAAAATTTGGAATAATTATTAGTTTCTCGATCAAGAAAGTTAAAGCTGGACACTTTAATTTTTGAGAAAGACTTAGTTTTGCTTCTCTATTTTCATCTGGCTTATGCTTCTTCCATTTTTTATATCTTGGATTTATCTTTGCTCTACATTGATTAGTCAAAGAATATGTAATATACAAAAAAAAAAAAAAAAAAGAGATTCATTTTTATCTCAAAACATATAGCCGTTGTGTTTTTCCTCAAATCACGCCCTGTGTCTTAGTTGGTCCATTTTCACAGTACTCAATCATGCAAAAATTAGAAAACATTAGTTCTTCACTTGTGCAAGGAAACGTCAAAGGTACGAGTTGTTAAGTTTGTTTACGAGTTCTCATGAAGAAAAATAAAATAAAATCAATGACGTTTGAGAATAATCTTTAGTTTTCTCCACCCATTCAGCTATTATTAGGGGTTTTCGGTGGTCTTTGAAACTAATTGACTAATCTTTGCATTACCAAAAAGAAGGCTAATTCTTGATAATTAACCAAATAACTCATTTTATTGCATCTTATAGCTTGTAGCTATTGGTAAATCCAACTCGATTATATTATATTATATTACATCAAATCTTACAGCTAAATTACCTTTCAATTGTACACAACAATGTTTAAAATATGAAACTAGAAACTTCATTAAGTTACTTTATGTTACCAAACACCCAAAACAGGTTAATACATAATAGAACTGAAAGTTGGATAATTTTTGTTTAATTCAAAAGCCACTATAATAACTTTTGAGAAAGTGCGCATATGGATCATCTTAAGCAACATTTGAGGGAGACCACTATCTTCATAATTCAACAAAAGGGCACCATATAACTAACTATACATTTTAATAAAAATTTTGGCCAGTAAATATCAATTTCTTTTCACCTAATATAAACCACTTGCAATGTTTAAATGGTTCTATATATTTATATATTATATATATATAGAGAGAGAGAGAGAGAGAGAGAGAGAGAGAGAGTAAACATAGACAATTATGATCAGAATTATTGTTCTAAATTTAGGCATGATGTTTTTTCTAATACTAATTGTGATACAAGCAATTAATCTTGATTCTCTCTCTCCTTCATTTCCTTTGTTTATTCTACCTCCCCAACCTTCATTTGATATTAAACATATTCACAACAAATGGTTTTATTTGTCTAGGAGCAATTTTAACCGTAGATCAAACAACCCACCGTGCAATCGATGGTCCAGAATTGGATTTGGTTTTGGTGGCTATTCAGCAAAAAACCCTTGCACGATGATGTGAATTTTGTATTTGGTACATACAAAAGTTCATTTAGTTGTATTAATTTATTTAAATAAATTTAACAAAATCAAGAGGGCATTTGGAAGAGTGGTAGGAATCGTTGGTTAGAACTACTTTTACTGTAGCATGTGAGAGCTTTACACTGTAGCAATTTTATTTTTTATTTTTATTTTTTTTTATTTTTTTCTATAACATGTAAGTACTTTACATTGTTCATAACTGAGTTTGTGGTGGGAGCTGTCAGCCAAACAGCTACCAAGTTTGGAAATGGGAAAAAAATAATATGTTAAAGGGTATGATTAGAACTGAAAACTGTAATATGCGAAAGTTTTATGATGTAATTCAGTTTTTTCTAATCACTATAGCATGTAACAGTTTTACACTATAGCAATCAAAAGCTTTTGATTAGAGGTTAAAAATGATTTTGCCAATCACAAATGATAGTTGGAAAATAGTATTACCTAGCTAGCATCAGATGATAGGCATTTAGACAATTGGTTTCACACTATTGTCCAAAAGGTAATTTTTACTACTTTATATGGTAGATTTTGAGGTTACCGAAAATATAGATTGTATTTTAATATAAGTGTACTCAAGAGTTGTACAGCCAAATCTGGTAAATAATTGATTTTTATAATTAAATTATGGAATTTACTTTTTGAATCTTATAAAACAAACACGTAGTTAACCCAACACAAATTAGGTTTAACGAAAAGAAAAATCGTAAATCTATTAGGGGTCTGAGTTTTTTTGTTTAAACGTTTGTGTGTTTTGTTGAGTTGATTCCCAAGAACAGCACAGAGGACATGGTGGATATGTGGAAGACTTTATTGAGTCTGAAGAAGAAGACTGTAAGATCATTGGAGTTGGCGATGATTTGGCGGAGAAAGGGAAAGAAATCATTATTTGCGGCCTACTTGGAAAGATTTTCTTGGTTTGAAAAAGGTTCTTCTTTTTCATAGAAACATGTAGAAATAGTGGATTGGAATTTTAAAATTTTTGTTCAACCTTCCTTTAGTATCTATCTTATATTGTTATATAAAATAGTTAACAAATAATTTCTTTTCCCTATTGGGCAAAAACTTTTAAATGGCCAAGCCTTCTAAAATATTGTGATCTTTCCTGTTATTTTTCTCGTGTGTGCACTAACCAAATTTTTTGGACTTTCAATTTTCCTTTCAGTCTCTCTGCGCTATAGCTCTTTTAAGGTTTGCATGACAACACAAGAAGACCTAGATGGAAGCTACTATATATATATATATATATATATATATATATATATATATATATATTTGAAAAATAGACCCCAAATGTCTACTTACAGTGCCAAATAATTAAAAAGAGTACCAGTCAAATTTATAAATCCTTATATGTGAGAAACACTCCCACAGTGACTAGTCGTCTTGTTGCGATCAACTTTGGGGGACGTCATTATCAGGGGTTTTGATAAATGATAAAATACTTTAAATTGATTTTTTTAATATTCTGTAGACAATAAAATAACTATAGAGAAAATAAGTAATAAAATATAGAGAAAATTAGATACTATATGACACTTTTAGAAGTTGTGTTTATTCATATCATACTTAAAAAAAATTTATGTTACACTATTATTTATATTACATGTCAAGTTGTGTCATAAATAAATATATATTGCATTAATAAAAATAATTTTAAAAGATGAGTTTAGAAAAATTCCCCTAAAATATATAGGCATGATAGTCTTGAAAATCTAATAATTCCACAAGATTCCTTTTTAATAAAATTTCTCAAGATACATAACTCGTGACAATGTCAACAATATAGTTTATACACAAAGTACAATATTACAGTCATCTTAGAAAATCTGTAAGCTCCACAATAGCGGCGTTGAATAAAATAAAACATAGAAAAATGAGTGGATGTCCGATAGGATATACTCTTTTCTTCTTTTTCTTAACTTAAAGACAAAGTGATTTGAACTCTTTATTTTTTAGTATATTTAGATATAATTTTATTATTAGATTATTTTTTTTTTAAAGATCTAACGCCGGAAACCACTGGTAGAATTTATTTTTGATAATTGAACATAATTGAATTGAGGACTATTTAACTGAAAAAGTAAAATGATATAAATTATTTCCGTACCTAATATACCAAAATAAATTACACCAACAAACAAGTGTCAATAAAGTATATATTTTATAACTCGCTATTATTCGAGCTTTTCTTAATAACTTTCTTGATTTTTTTTCAAATGGTGACTTGATTGGTATTTTGCATACGAAGTAATCCTTCTCTCTCAAAATAAGCTTTAGTCTTGGAATATTCAAAAACTAAAAATACATGAACAATTGAGTTACTTTTTTTAATATATATAATGTGAAAAATAGACTAAATATATAAGGTTTCAACAATGGCTTCAATTACTACATCTACATTGGCAGTAGTCCTCTTTACTCAGGCTATTGTCGATGTATCTAACACTGGTGGGTCAATTTCCTATAAATTAAACAGAATAACGCAAGTTTATTTTTTTAAAATGCATATATGTTTATATAATAAGTGAGAAAACAGCAAACTAATATCATAATATTTCCTATAAATTATAATTTGTACCCAAATATGTTCAAGAACGCTTCATCTAAATTGACAATTATAATTTCAAAAATTAAAGAAAAATAAAATTTGACAACTGTTCAACTTGTTCAAGTGTTTTCAGTAATCATCGTAGACCAAATCAATTAAGCGTTGTCACTCTACTCTTTTCTCCGTTTCTTGTTGCTAATAGTCTTTCACATACTCTCCTCAACAGTTATATATTATGCATATTGTCCCAAAAATATGATAGTAATTTAAAACGAAACTTGAAACCACAAAGTTGATTAAGCAATTCCAACATATTATGAAGAAAACCAAACAACAACGCCTTCCTCTACTGCTAACAAACAACCTCAGCAGGTTTGCCATACATTGCGATTAGTCACCAGTCGAGGTCATCTGTTCATCGTCAAACTCCCTTGTTTTGTTCAAAAAATTGCGAGTCCAAGATCTAAGGACCAATTCTCAAACGGCACTTGGTTTTATATTTTGATCTAATAAACCAAATGAGCATAATAATTTAACCATCCTCAACCTACATCAAAGAGTGTTCATATATGTGATATTCTTCCATTCAATCACAAGAAAAATCATAAAAATATTTTTGCCTCAGCTGTCATCGGTAAACCTCGACCCTCTAGACTTGCTGACGAACTTGAGCGGCTCATATTAACTTGGTTCCCTAATATTTACCATGTTGAAGAAAGTATCAAGGCACCAAAATGAAAGTAAAAGTATCTGCCATGGAGGGTGTGAGTGGTCGAAGGAAGGAGAAAAAGAAGCAAATGCTTAGGGTTTCATTTTTTTCATAGGTTTGAGATATAGAGAACCTAACAATGGTGGATAGACGATGGAGGAGGTATTGGGCAGGCTGGGCAGAAGACGGGGGAGAGGGAAAGGGGTTTTCTTCAAATCCCTGGCTCCTTTTCGTTTGGGCATTTAAAAAAATTTGTTTTTTAATTCAATGCAAGAGCAAATATTGAGGGACACTTTGGTCATATGATTGATTATGCTAAATTAATAGAAAAAATAAAACAAAAAGAAAAGAGGAAATTGGGCAATAAAGCTTTTCGTCAAAGGAAGTCATTGGGCTAAACTTTTCATTGGTATGATTCAGTTTTTCAACCGTTAGATTTTGCAGAAAAAATATGATTTTTTGATGAGATCCTATGGTTTGAAAACCTGCGTTACCCATACCACCAAAGAAGGTCCCCAAAAAGAAGAGTAAAGCTAAAGCACGCCTCTGGTGCCCCTTTCTACAACGACGTGGCACCTATTGGGCTGCCTATTTGGACTATGATGTGGAGTGTCAAATGATTCTTTAATTGCTTTGGGACCCATGGATAATTAAAACAATAAAGAACTCTTTCGTCCACCTTTACAGCCTCTGTCCTCACTCCCCTCTCCTAAATCCAACACAAGAACACACAGCAACCAACCCTCACAGCCATCTCAACCCTGCGCCACCCATCCCAGCAAAAATGGACGACGGCGGGCTCACCTTGCCTCGCGCACCCAGCCCACTCGCGCAGGCGAGCCCACAGCCATAGATACAAGAAAATTGAATTTCCCATATACCCATATACAAAACAAGAAGACCTAACAGATTAAAGACAGGGAGGTCCTAAAAATCCCACAATTGTTGGAGACAAACACAGAACCTTCATTTTTATTTCTTTTCATTTTTCCAGTAATGAAGAGCAATTTCTTCTCCAGAGGAAACCCATTTTTTTCTTCTTTAAAGCTTTCAGCTTTTTCTTGTTTGATGTATTTTCAAATACCATTTAAATTATCGTTTTTATTTTACTGCAATTCCTTTTTCTTTTCCTCAACAACAATTTCTTCGTCACAATGAACATACCTCAGTTGGTTGAAGTGTTCATTCAAAAAAAAAAAAAAAGGGAAAACGAAGAAGATAAGCTAAAGTAAGACAAGAAGTTGTTTGTCAAAGGAAAAGACAGAGATTCTTCTTCCTCACCCTCTCTTCTAGACAAACAAGACAATCAAATTATATAGATTCTCCGATAAACTAATTATTTATTGGGAATTACTTATCAGAACTAGTTGAGTTGGAGACCTGGGCCGTTGACCTGTGTTTGATAGAAGCAAAATATATCTTGAGCCAAAGCAATCTCTCACATTAGAAGTTAACAAAACAAAAATAAAAGGAGAGAGAGAGACAGAAATGGGTCATCAAAATCCTAATTCCTTGCTAGTTTTTGCTACTTTTCTTGCTTCTTGTGTTTGTTTTTCATCGAAAAAATCAGCAGCAGTACAAGCCATGCCTCTATTTTCCTCTGCTCAACAAAGGGCCACCGCAAAAAAAACCCTCCGTCCTTCTGTCCCTCCTTTAGTTTCTATTTTATTTTATTTTCTCTTTCAATTTTTAATGAAGTTATTTATCAATTTGTTGAGCGTGGGTCCCATATAAAATCCACATCAGTAACCATGTTGGCGCCACACTTGCAGGAGAGGTAAGAGGAGTAATTTTATTTGTCCCATATCAAGCACTTCTATTTAATTCCGTCGAGCTAGTCTATAGGTGGGCTCCGTCATTTTGTTTTTGGTGAGGTTGGAGCTAAACAAGACTATTAGGTTTTTTTTTCAGTTCTAAAATAACCTCACTGTTAACAAAAACAACAAGATTCAATTACTCTATAAATTATAACCCTATTGTTAAAAAAATAATAAAATTTAATCTAAAAGGTGTGATATATAACAAAGTGGATTGGATCTACAATTTTTATGATTATCCTATTATAGCATATAGATGAAAAATTTTTTTACCAGACAATTCTATTCAACCTTCTCTCGGGTTAGGGGCCCCTCACATAATGGGTTCTCCCTATGTGAGGAACCCGGACAGGAGCGCTAGAAGGTTGAAAAAAGTTTTTCTTTTCCACTCCCCCTTAGCTTTGTTCCAAAAATAATCCACTTTTTCCATTTTAAAAAACAAAAGAAACCACTTCATTGGCCCATTTCCTTAAGTCGAAAGACTTTTGACCCTCTTCCTGGTCTCTCTTTACTCCGTCTCTGCCAGCAGCCTCTCTCACCTGAAGCTTTCCCTTGAGGAGAGAGGTGTTTTTTTTTTGTTTTTTGAAAAGAGAGAAAAATGGGAAATGCCCTGAGGTTCTTGTACGGACAGTGTTGCAAAGCAAGTACAAGTGAGGGTGCAGAGAGTAGTCCTCCTGCTCCTCATCTATCACTCTCTCCCCATGCCCATGGAGTCTCCCTTCTTGCCCATCATCTCTTCCACTTTGATATTACTTCTCAGGTTTCTATAAAAGCGTTTTCTTTTCTATTTTTCGTGATAATTCATGCAAACAATCATCAACCAAAACATACAGAGTATTTTGCGTTTTATTTATTTTAGAAAGATTGTTTTGTTGTTTGGGAGTTTATATTTTTTGCCCTTTGAGGCCTAATATAACTTTTTTTTCTTTTTTTCTTTTTTTTTTACGCTCATTTCTTGCTTCCTTTTTTGAGGGGTAAAAGATTATTCATTAGTAAGAAATTTAAAAAATAAAAAAGAGAACGGACTTGGAGTTATTTTTTTACTAACAAGTGAAAAAGCTAAATTGGTATTGCTGAGCCACAACAGAAGTTGCTGGGTTTCTAGTACTGTTTTTAAAGAGTTCATTATTATTGATCGGCTTGGCTTTTAAGTCGTCAAGAGAATAAAGACCATGGATCCATTAAGTTGTTAATGAGAGATGGACTACTGTTTTTAATTTTCTTCTGCTTCTTTTTTATTTTATTTTTTTAAGGAATAAAAATGGAAATTTAGTGATTTACTGATACTAACTGATTATCCTTTTATCTTTTGTTTTGTGATTTCAGGTACCAGATGGACTCAGTAAGCATGTTATTTCCTCCAAGAAGGCCCAAGCTGGCTGGTAATTCTAAATTACTCTAATTAGTCTCTGTTAGGAGCATTGGGATACTTGTTATCTTATCTCCAAGGTCTGTAATTTCAAATTAATATACATGCATACATGAAGGTATAGAAGACTTCTAGAGGCATGGAGAGGAGCAATACCACCACCAAAAACAGCTGAAGAAGCAGCTCGGCTCATAGTCGAAACCTTGACCAGGACCCAAAAGGCGGATGTTGAGGTTGATTATTGACAATGATTTCGAACTGTGACTGATTTAATTCCAACTGAACTATAATGGAATTAGAACATAACAGATAGTTTTTTTTTGGCGTGTTTGTGAAATTCTTATAAATAGGGCTTATTGGGTTTCTATGGTCTCCCACTTCCTGATACCCTTGTGGAACTTTCTGCCGAGATCCCAGCTACATTGCCTGAAGGAGTGAATTTTGAACTTCAGACACTACCAGTAAATACAATACTATTTCTCCTATGAATGAACTTCTTATCAACCATGATTTTGTATTATTTTCCTTTGTTAGTTTCCAAAGCGAAATGAATTTCATATTGCGCAACGACTTGTTCGATCGATATGAATAACATTCTTCTAAATTGTAATTATTAGAATGAACCTTTACAGGTTGATGCAAAATGTGTTCAAGATGGGGACTCGCTTATAGCATATGTCAGCACGGCGGATCCCCGTGAGTCATTGAATGTTCCCCCACAAGTAAGCTTAGCCGCAGTTAAAAGATCAAAAGCACGCACCAAGAAGAAATATGATAAGGCGGATGTTCTCCATAAGAAAATCATCAGTGCTGGTTACAGGTTGAATAACATATCTTCTTTATAACTCATTCTTGCTGAGGTTTACACTTAAAATCAAAAGCACATATGTAGTGAAAAGTTGCGTTTCAACATAATCAGGGTATTGAAGATTCAGGACGAGGAGATCCTTGCCCGAAAGTATCGAATTAGATTGAGGTAAGCAAAATGATACCCTATAAAAAATAGAGAGCATGAGGGAATATCAGATTTTTGATATTTTTTGAAGTAAAATTAGGCTTTGATAATATTTATAGTACATGTCAATAAAAAGAAAATTTACCAGTAAAAAATTTTACTCATAGTAAATAGAAAAGTAAAAAAATATTTTTACCAACTAAATTTTCTTTTTATTGACATTTACGATAAATATTTTCAAAACTTGACATTTACTGCAATTTCTGTAAAAAGTATAACTGTTGATCAAATTCAATTTTAAAATAGCAAAATGGTTCAACAAACAGAAAGGAAATTCCGAATGTACTTGACGCCGACTAAATGATCAACATTACTATAACCAGAATTGTCACTATCACTCCCACCAGGAATGTCTTAAACCATATCATTTATGACCGGATCTTTATTTATCGAGTATTTTTAATTGGATCACGAAGACTATTTATTGATTTACTTAGCCCAAACCTGTACTCTAATACCCTGCTAAACAGCATTGAATCAAACTGCCATTTTCCATAACCCCTATTTTTATATGATAATACACTAGATGAATAGTCATTTGATGAAAATCATTTGAATATCCCAATTTGACATCAGAATAAGCATATAAATGCAATTGCTAGGATATTAACTAATAACAAGTGGGTAATGAAAAAGGATTCTTTTTTGTGAGAACCTAGAGTATTGCTCCGCTACATATCCTAAAATATGACGGAATGCCTTTTTTAATTTTAAATAATTAATTATAAATAGTAGGCTCCCTATCTTTTGTCAAAGTCGCATTGGAAAAAGAAGTAATGGTTCTTTTCTATGAATCTTAAGCACTTCTTTAGTAAAATCTTGCTTAATAAGGAATTATACAGGGGAATAGATGCACCAGAAAATAAAATGCCTTACGGGGATGAGGCCAAGGAGGAGCTCACAAATCTTGTGCAGGGAAAGCGCTTGAGAATTCTTGTCTATGGAGAAGATCAATACGGCCGTTCTGTTGGTGACATCTATTGCAACGGGATGTTTGTGCAGGTGATTAGGAATATGTGTTCTGAAATACTACGGGTTTTATTTTGTGATTAGCTTGTTAAACGTGCTGATCTAATCTATTTGTTTGCCTGATAAACCAGGAAGTATTGCTCAAAAAAGGGTGTGTATGGCACTATGTACACTATGATAAACGCCCTCAATTTGCAAAGGTTTGTAAAACTATGGATTATCATTTGTTTATTTCAATGCATTTTTAGCTAATTGCGCTGGAATATAATGGCTCCTTATGTTGAATAATGGAACTGAATCACTCTAGCAAAGGAGAAAGAAGAGAAAAAAAAAAAAAAAGAGGAAGGGGCAGTGGTTTGGTGCCACAGTGCCTACCCAACGAGCGCCGCAGCACCCGTTAGAGAGCAAACTAGCGTTGCGGCACTCAGAGTCAGGTCTCTTGCGAAATTTTGAGTTAGAGTCGAATTAAAAAGTCCCAAAAACAGAAAACTGTTAGAGTTTCTCATTAGTTGTTATTTCTTGTTACGTGTATAAACTGACACAAGGTGGCTAGGGTTGTGTGTGTGATTTTAAGAGAGTGGCATTATTTTGTGTGAGGCATATTTTTGAGAGCTTTATTGCTGTAAGAGAAAAATTCCCACAGGGTGCTAGGTAAAATAGAGATTTGGAAAACATAGTTTGAAAGTGTGTGAGAAATTTCTTTTGTAATCTGTAATCTTCTTCGTCATCGTGGAATCTGCAGCGGCAGAAACATAACGTAGTCTTAAATTTGGACGAACCTGTGTAAAAATTTAGTATCTCTCTTTTCTTATTTCCCTTAATTTTTTCTGCAATTATTCGTTCTTGCGATCCTTAGAATTAAGAGACGCCTAATTCTCCAACAAGTGGTATCAGAGCGAAGGTTTTGATCAATAACTATAACGGGAGAAGAAGGTTTGATAGTCGGTATCACCAAATTTGATGGTTCAAACTTTTCATATTAGAGGATGCAAGTGAAAGACTACTTTTATAGTAGAAAACTGCATTTGCCCTTGAGTAATAAGCTTGAAGGCATGACGGATGAGGAGTGGAATCTCCTTGATAGACAGGTGCTGGGAGTGATCCGTTTGACCTTGTCAAAGAACGTGGCCCACAACGTTGCGAAGGAGAATACTATAGCAGGGATGATGAAGGCCTTGTCAGAGATGTATGAGAAGCACTCAGCCAATAACAAGGTACATCTCATGAAAAAGCTATTCAATTTAAAAATGCTTGAAGGTGTCCGGTGGTAGAGCATCTGAATAGTTTCAATACCGTCTTAAACCAATTGATCTCAGTAGAGATTAAATTCGATGATGAAATTAATGCCTTAATCCTCTTTGCCTCGTTACCGAATAGTTAGGAACTCATGAGGGTGGCTATCACAAATTCGATTGGAAATGCAAAATTGAAGTTTGTTGATGTCAGAAATTCTATTTTGACGGAAGGAGTTCGTAGGAAGGACTCAGTGTTGGGCTTTGTTAGATCTTATGATTTAAATACGCAGCGAAAAATTAAAAATTAATTCCCACAAAACCCTCGCAGGATCCATACAATTCGATTAGATTGATAATAAAGTCATAAAATCTTAACAAGATGACAAAACGAGCAAGATTTTGGAAGGAAGAGAGCGGGTTCACTCCGGTGACACCCTAACTCGAGCTTTTAGTAATCGGAATCGGATTCAAACGTTGTTACTTAAAGCAACGTCCTCTGTAGGTATCCACACGAACAGACTCTTTAAAAAACGAATTGGTGTGCTAGTACTCTTTTTTTGCGTTAAACGACTCTCTCTAATTTTAGGGTTTTAATGTCTTTTGCCTTGTAAAATAAGAGAACGCTTTTTCTCTTCTTTATTCGATTAGACACCCTAAAATATATATATATATATATATATATATATATATTGACTTCGAGATAGAGTCAGATTTTAATTATGGTAAATTGTAATTCGAATATGATTCAGAGAATGTAGATAATGTCTGTAATTAGAATATAATTCTGAAAATCTAGATAATATCAGTAATTCGAATATGATTCAGATAATTTAGATAATATCAGATTTAATGAACCAAGACATATTTAGTACATCGAATCTGGACATTATCAGGTTCATCGAACCTAGACACAGTTAACCCAAAATTCGTTCTTGGTCTGTTTTAAGTGTGCGACCCTGTAGGTTCACATAGCGTTGGTAGTGGGCTTTAAATTCTGTTTTTGGCCTACAAATCATAAGTGGCCTCTAGCAAGACATTATGATTACCCAAGTTATGCGAACATCAATAATCCGACATAACCTAATCCACAATAAGTATTAAAGTCCTTTTGTCTCTAGATACCTTGATTGAACATAATGCATGGTTATGTCATCCTTATGCTATTCAATCATATTATTTATCGATCTTAAGTAGACTGATATTGATAACCCTTATCAATTCATTCCAGTTTGGCCATACATTTTTCTTCAGTCTAACTTATTGAGGGGCCCACAGATATCTTTCTCATAATAAATGAGGGACAAGTTCCTTCTTAATCACTCATATTCCTCACATGATTCACTCTATATCCAACAACAATTTATTTCATCATCCTGTTAAAGATAATATTAGATTGTGTCAAAATATAGAACTTTTCATGTAGGAAACCATTGTGATTTCAGGTCAGAGGATTAGGATAATACTATTGTAATGAGAATCACTTATGACAATTATCCATGTAGTATTCTCATAGTTGGTTAATCCAATACATCATTTCTTAAATATGTATCTATGAGTTGACTTAGTATCTCATACACATGATTAGTAAAACATAATCATCAGTCAAACTTCATACTAGTCTTCATTCATCATTATCCCAATAATAATGACCGATTAGGGATAATTTAAAATATAATTCAATTTTTACCTAAGAGTTTTACTATCAAGTCACATACTTGATAACCTTAGATAGAATTAATTATTCATAGAATTAGAATAAAAAACAATAATGAAAATGCCTCTTTATTAATAAAATGCAAAAGTAATGAAATCAATATGTAGTCATTATATAATTGGCCTAGGGCACATCACTAACACTCAGGTGAAGCCTCAACGTTGAACTCAACCCTTAATGTTGATAATAAGGGCAAGAAACTTGAGAGGCATTCCAACAGGGATAATGGCAAGAGAGGCAAGTCGAGGAATGGGAAAAGCAAGTCGAGAGACGGTAGTACTATGGAGTGCTGGAACTGTGGAAAGACCGGCCACTTGAAGAAGAACTGCAAGGCTCTAAGGAAGAATGAAGACAAGAATAATGATACTGCTAACGCCACCACTGAAGAGCCACAAGATGTCTTGCTCTTGTCTGTTGACAATTTTTTTGATTCATGGGTGATAGATTCAAGAGCATCATTCCACACCATTACACACCATGTCTTGGAGAACTACGTTGCCGGAAATCATGGTAAGGTTTATCTTGCTGACGGAGAGCTTTTGGATATTGTTGGCATTGGAGATGTCAGTTTGAAAATTCCTAATGGGTCTGTGTAGAAGATTCATAAGGTGAGACATGTTCCCAAACTAATGTACAACTTGATTTCGGTGAGGCAATTAGATGAAGGACATAAAGTGACCTTCAATTGTGGAGGTTGAAAAGTCACAAAGAGAGTGATGGTTGTTGCTCGGGGATGCAAGGCTGGAACTCTCTACATTAACGCTAGTTGGAAAGATACAATAGCAGTTTCTGATTCTGCTGCTAATACTGAGCTATGGCATAATAGGCTCGGTCATATGAGTGAGAAGGGAATGGAGGTGCTTCACTGCAAAGGAAAATTGCAAAGATTGAAAACTGTTGATCACAGTTTGTGTGAAGCCTGCATCTTTGGCAAACATAAGAAAGTTAGTTTCTCAACAACAGGTAGAGAGCCTAAGTCTAAAAAATTGGAGCTAGTTCACACTGATGTGTGGGGGCCTGTGATGGTGACTTTCCTTGGTGGTGTAAATTATTATGTGACGTTTATAGATGACTCAAGCAGGAAGGTATGGGTTTACTTTCTGAAAAACAAATATGATGTCTTTGATGCTTTCAAGAGATGGAGAGCTATGGTGGAGAACGAGACAGATTTGAAGGTGAAGTGCTTGCAGTCTGACAATGGAGGAGAATACTTAGATGAAGTTTTCGAGCGGTATGGTGCTAAGAATGAAATAAAAAGATGAAGAAGACCATTCTAGGGAAACCACAATAGAAGGGGTAGCTGAGAGGATGAATAGGACTCTAAACGAGCATGTAAGAAGCATGAAGTTGCATGCGGGACTGTCAAAGTCGTTTTGGGCTGAGGTAATTAACACAGCAGTTCATCTGATTAACAAAAGTCCATTCGCACCGTTGAAGTTCAAACTATCGGAAGAAGTATAGAGCGGTAAAAAGGTTGACCTCTTTTACTTGAAAGTATTTGGGTGTGCTTCCTATGTTCATATTGATTCCACTGCTAGAAGTAAACTTGATACAAAGTTTAAGAAGTGTTTTTTGGTTGGTTATGGTGGACTTGAGTTTGGTTATCGTCTTTGAGATGACCAAAATCGGAAGATTATTCGAAGCAAGGACGTGATTTTCAATGAAAGTATTCTGTACAAAGACAGAGATAGCACTAACTCTAGAGGTTCAGGTTCTAAAGACAAGAAGCCTGAGGTGATTCCATTAAAGGATCTCCCTGAAGTGGAAGTGAAAAATTCAAAAGTTAAAGACCAAGAAAATATTGCTCTAGAAGAAAACCAGAGCACTCTTTCCACTCCAGTTAGGAGGTCTAGCAGGACTATCAGATTGTCACAGAGATACTCTCCTTCTCTGCATTACATTTTGTTGACTGATAAAGGTGAGCCAGAGAGCTATGATGAAGCCGTGGAGGTTAAAGATTTGGTGAAGTGGGAGTTAGCTATGAGGGATGAAATGGATTCCTTAATATCCAATTAGACATGGCAATTGACAGAGTTACCATAGGGCAAAAAGACCTTGCACAACAAATGGGTATACCGATTAAAAGATGAATCTGATGGCAACAAACGGTATAAGGCAAGGCTGGTGGTAAAAGGCTGTTAGCAGAAAGAGGGCATCGACTTTAATGAGATTTTTTCTCTAGTGGTAAAGCTAACCACGATTAGGACGGTACTTGCGCTAGTGGCAAATGAAGAGTTGTTCTTGGAACAGTTGGATGTTAAGACTGTTTTTCTCCATGATGATTTGGAGGAGGAGATCTACATGAAGCAGCCACAAGGTTTCAAAGTATCACGTAAGGAGAACTTGATGTGCAAACTTCAAAAGAGCTTGTATGGCCTCAAACAAGCTGCCAGGCAGTGGTACGAGAAGTTTGACGGTTTTATGTGCAGCAATAGTTTCTTGAGGTGTCAGGAAGATCACTGTTATGTGAAAAATTTTGATGACTCCTACAGTATATTGTTGTTATATGTCAATGACATGCTGATAGCAGGAGGATGTAAACAGGAGATTGACAAGCTGAAGAATGAGTTGTCTAAGGAGTTTGCAATGAAGGATTTGGGTGTTGCAAAACAAATCCTTGGAATGAGAATAACAAGAAACAATAATGGTCTGAAACTGTCACAAGAAGAATATGTTGAAAAGGTGCTTAGCAGATTCAACATGAGTAATGCGAAGCCTGTGAGTACTCTTTTGGCCAGTCACGTCAAGTTATCAAATGAACAATCACTGACCACGGAGCAGGAATAAGACCACATGGCCAAGGTGCCTTATGCTTCATCAATAGGTAGTCTCATGTATGCTATGGTTTGTACCAGACCGGACATTGCACATGTAATGGGAGTTGTGAGTAGGTACATGAGCAATTTAGGTAAACAGCATTGGGAGGCAGTGAAGTGGATTCTCATATATCTGAGAGGTACTGCGGGTTTAGCATTGTGTTTCAAGAAGTCAGACTTGAGACTACAGGGCTATGTATATGTTGACATGGCTGGAGACATTGATGGCAAAAAGAGTACCACCGGTTATGTCTACACTTTGGGTGGCATTGCAGTTTGTTGGGTCTCGAAGCTGCAAAAGATAATTGCACTCTCTACAACAAAAGCAGAATATATGGCAATGACAAAAGCGAGCAAGAAGATAATTTGGTTGCAGTCGTTTCTAGAAGAATTGGGTCACAAGTAGGAAAGGAGTGCATTATACAGTGACAGTCAAAGCGCCATTCACTTGGCGAAAAATCTCTTATTTCATGCTAGGACGAAACATATACAGTTGCGGTATCACTTCATCAGATCGGCTTTGGAAGATAGAGTGTTGAAGCTTGAGAAGATTCTTGAGAGTCAGAATTCAACAGATATGCTCACCAAGACGGTTCCAATCGAGAAACTGAAGTTGTACGCGACTTTAGTTGGACTTCTCCATGAGGCATGAGAAGTTGTTGCCGCTGTAGGGGAGATATGATGATTGATTAGTCTCCAAGTGGGAGATTGTTGAATAATGGAGCCTAATCAATCTAGCAAAGGAGAAAGAAGAAAGAAAAAAAAAAGGAAGGGGCAGTGGCTCAGCGCCACGGCGCTCGTCTTAGAGTCGGGTCTCTTGTGAAATTTTAAGTTAGAGTCGAATTAAAAAGCCTCAAAAAGGAAAAACTGCTAGGGTTTCTCATGAGTTGCTATTTTTTTCTCTATTTTTGGTGTATAAATATACACAAAGTGTCTAGGGTTGTGTGTGTGTGACTTTGAGATAGTTGCATTATTTTATGTGAGGCATATTTTTGAGAGCTTCATTGTTGTGGGAAAAAAATTTCCACAGGGTGCTAGGTAGAAGAGATATTTGGTAAACACAATTTGAGAGTGTAAGAAATTTCTTTTGTAATCTGTAATCTGTAATCTTTTTCATTATTGTACAATCTGTAGCGGCAAAAACAAAAATAGGAAGTAGTCTCAAATTTGGACGAATATGTATAAAAATTTAGTGTCTCTTTTTTCTTCTTTTCTCCAATTTGTTTTTTACAATTATTCGTTTTTGTGATCCTTTGAATGAAGAAATGCCTAATTCTCTAACACCTTGATTCTCTTTCTGGTGTTTAGCAACCTTAAAAGCGCTAATTGCTTATGTACTACAAAGTTGGCGGAAACATTTTTATTGGTTACATTTAATAAGGCTACTAAAGTAATTTTGTGCCTCATCCCAATTTATAGAAGTTAGGATTGCCCTTTCTTTTCTCATTCCTTACATCGTGTGGACCGCACTAAATTTGCATTTCTGAACAGGTGGGAAAGGGAAATATTTTATCCCTTTTATCTTTTATGAGCATGATAAATGAACATGCCTTAGCGTTACTTGATGTTTAACTTTTAATTGACTTTTTTTTTCCTTAATATTTTCGTGTAGTGGGAAAAAGAGGCCCGGGCAAAAAGGGTAGGACTGTGGGGTTTACCAAATCCAGAGAAGCCATGGGACTGGAGAAGGAACAACCCCAGAACGGATATCAAATTGGAATAAACTGCTGTGCTGGTTGGAATGAACTCATTTCATATTCCGCAAGTGTGTCATATTAAACCGTACGTGGATCAAAACTAACTTATAAATACTTATGTCTGCATGTTCATGGCTTTTTTTTTTTTTTTGCTGTGCATATATACACACTTCATTTTGGAGACTAATGTTAGGTGTTTAAATGTAAAGAATCATCTTGATTGAACCTGTTTGGAAGCATCAAAATGGGCGTAAATATTATCAGGTGAGCTACAGGTTCAGTTTAGATAGTGGCTGGGAGATGATTGTCCCTCCGTGTAAGCTTCTTTGAAATTGAAATTAGTCCATTCTAAGTTGAGATTAGAATGCCATGAACTTTTTTGGACGTTTTAACATGTTCTCTCCTTGAGGCTTTTCTATTTGGGAAAAGTACTTTCAAGCCCATGCGCCCATCCCACCTCGTGATAAGATTTTATCATTATCAGATTTTGTTTTTCTTTTCCTTATAAGTGACCTATATACGAATCACGTAGGCTTAATTCTGTTTATTTGAACGAAAAATTAGAAAATAGAAGATAAAATGAGGAGCTTTAAAATAAGGGCAAAATGATGATTTTTAAAATTTATGAGGTAAAGTGAAGAGTTTTGAAAATTCAAGAAAGAAAGTGGTGATTTTTAAAGTTTAAGAAACAAAATGAAAAAAACCTTAAAGTTTAAGGGTCATTAGTTTTAATAACCTTTAAAGTTATAATTCTCTACATTATAAAAAAAAAAGGGTGAGCTTATGTTGTTTCTCTAAGTTTCAAGCCCACAAGTTCATTTGGTTTTCTTTTGGGTATCCAGGTAGATTTTAACAATTGATAAATTCTAAATACTCTTTGTGAGATACCAAAAGATCCATATAGCATTAACTAGCGTGTTTATTTAACATGGAATAATACTATTTGTTTTTAAGGATATTGCAATACTTTTTTGTTGAGAGTGGTTATACTTGCCATAGTAAGTTGCATGATTTTTTTTTTTTTTTTTTTTTCCAAACTGAAAATAGGAGTCAATCACATAATCTCACTATTATAGAGAATTAACGAGGAGTGTCTCCCAGATAGGGATGACAAGTTGTATTAGAATGTCATGTTTGTGGTGACTTGAATTCAACATAACACTATTAGACCTCAGAACAAACATTAATAAATGTGATGGAAACCTAAACACAAATATTACACTTTTTTATAAGTGTAACATAACATGAACATGTTTAATAAATAGGTCGTTGTGGGTTGATACCAAAAAAAAAAAAGACCCCATTAACTTGGTTAATGAAAAGTTAATAAGATTATGTAAAACTACATCATTAATAATAATCATATGATTCATAGAAATAACAAGGACATTGATTTTTCAAATCTTTTTTTAACACAAATATATTATTAAAAAAAATCTAAAAACATGAAAATATCTAAAACTTGTTACAGAATAATGGGTATGTGGAAGTACTTAAGCATAAAGTATTTTGTAACTTATTTGTATGCATATGAATTTAAGTTAAGCAAGTTGATTCGCAGCTTACCCACTTGTTTGTCATATGTTTTTACATATCAACTTTGAAATTGATAAGAAAATGAAAGGGGTCACTTTTTAGACATATTTAAGTGCATTTAGAGATGTCAAAATGGACCAGGCTTAGTGGGTCTGCACGAGCACGACGCTTTGAAAAACAAGCATGGCATGATACGATTATTAAATGGGCCTAGTTTATTCCGCTTATTAAATGAACTAAGCTTGGTACAACTTTTGGGTACGAAGCATATTAAAGGCAGGGCATGATAAGGGTTCGACATGAGCACGAGCACGTTAAAAGCATTATTAAGGTTCAATTATAAGCACGGTTAAAATATGCAATTTAAAACTAATTTTACTAATATATTTTATATTTTTATAAATATTTTTTTATAAAAAAAAGTTTAAATTTCTAATAGATTTAATTAAAAATGAAAAAAAAGATTAAACAAATTCTTTGTTGTTGGTAAATTGTCAATTGCCAGTATATACTTATCCTCTTTGATTTATATGAAAGTAAGTAATGGAAATCACATTGTTTAAGGTTCTATAATGTTGTTGTTCTCAAAAAAAGATTTTTTTAATCAATAATGCATTTTCTTTTATTTCAATTTAGTGTCTTCATTTTTTTTTTTTTTTTTTGTAAATTTAACATCAAGCAGGAAAAAGATACATTAAGATTTAAAAGTACAACAAAAAGCACGAACATCGATATGGGCATGAGGACGGCCCAAGCACTTTATGGGCACGTGTAACGCCCCAAAGTGGGGGTTAGTATGTGATTGAAATTAAAGTAAATAAAACTGATTAAGCTAATACAAAACACAAAATACTATAACTAGAAATAGTTAAAATACTTGCTCCGGAGTCTTTAAATTTAAAAATAGTAAAAGTCCAAAATTGTAGAATGTCTCAAAAGTATATAGATTTGGGACATTGTCGTATTGATGCAGCTTCTATACATAAAGTACAATGTAACACTAAGAATTAAAAATTTAATACAGTTAAACCGTACATAAACTACTTCGGGCTTCAGACCCCTAAAAATGGCAACTGGATGCTACTAGCAACATACACAGTTTATAATATCTTGAAAAAGGGAAACAACATGAAAAGGAGTGAGCCAAATGCTCAGTAGGGAGGAAAAAATTGCGACAAAAAATGACTCCAACCACATATAACAACTCATAGATATACATTTCATAGCATAAAGCACAACAAATTCACCAAGCCATTACAAAACATTGTATATGTGCTTGTCAGTATGTAAAGCCAAACTTGAAGCTCCTTTACTATACCTGTTTTGAAGCTTTTTCAGAGTCTTCCCACCTAACCATATCTCTGAAGGTCTCAGAATTCATTCTGCATCACTAAACTCAGCAATAGGCGATTTTGAGAAATATACATATGCAACATGATGAACCTCACCGAGCCATGGACATCAAGTCTTATAAACGACTAACTATCCTATTTCAACCTAATCTTAAGGAAAATAGGTCCGATTGGAATGGGATGCTTACCCATCATGGCTAACAGAACTGAAAAGCAAATAACAAAATTTTAATAGTAAACATAATCAATAGAAGGTAAACTCACACCTCCTATACTTACTCTATTACTGGGTTTACAATACCTCATTGTAGTTACCATACCGCCACCCGAGCAAGAAAGCATAAGAGTCTATTGTTACCTAAATACCATAACTAGAGCTAATAGCTCAAGGTTCTTCATGTGCTGAACATCTAGCCAAGTACAATGATCGATGTAATCCAGTGCATATGTCAATGCAACAATTATACAAATATAACAATTATGCAAGTATAATATAGTCATACATATAACATATCAAACATGCAAGCATTTATTAAATCTTACTCTAGATTTAATTCCTTGGAATTTCACAAGTTACCAAAGTAGCAAAGCTAGTGTTAAGGGAAAATATAACAACTAATCTCACATCAAGTATTTCTACATTATTACCCAACCCTTTTAGATTACTTAAAATAATCCTTAAGATATTAAAGTCTTATACTTTAAGGAATTTTGCAACATTCGCAAAAGTTTCTAAGTGAAAATTTGTATAGCACAACTTAAGCTATATAGTCCCAAGCAAAGTGAAACCAAGTTCTACAAGTCACAAATTGTAGGTCCTAAAGAGTTCTAAGGTAGGTTGGGGTGCAAACATTGTATATCAAAAAATAGTATTTTCAGTTCTTTGGTTTTTACCTATTTTTGAAAAATACAACTTTGTCTACTGTAACAGGAATATTCATAAAACATTCTACACTACTTCGAAAATTATAAAATCAAAGCCTAACTAAAGCTAACACCTAAAACTCATAGGCGAAATTCAACTAATTCGGTGGGTTAGACTCAAATGATCGGTAGGCCAAACATCAACAGTTTGGTAGGCCGAGCCCATGTAGTTGGCAGGCCGACTGAGCATTCCTAAGGAACAACGACGAGGTTTTGTGAACTCATTACATTGTTTACTAGCTTCTAAACAAACGGTCAATCTCAGTTACATCTTTTAAACATAGACAGATAACCCAATCTAAGACTAAAATTTACTTACATTAACAATGTCGAAATAACATACAATCACCTTTACACATACGTTTTTCGTAAACCAAGAATCTAATCAAATAGCTCATAACATGTGCAACGCTCTAAGCATATTTCAATCTCTAAAATAATCTTATACATGAAAAATATATTTTCAAGTAACCTTTAGTTTGTACAAACACAACAAGAGGGCAAGTCATATCCTATTGTTATCAAACCATGGCAAACATAATTAATAAGGTGTAAACATAACCATGCCCGAGACATTTTAACATGTTCCACAACCGCACAAGAAACATAACATTCATTGAAATGTCTAAGAGGCCATGGTAACCATAACATTAGCAATGTGTAAGATTTACTAAAACAATATCATTATGTGTCATTTAGAGCTCAAACTATATTACTGTTAGTTTTACAAATCATACAACCAACCTCATGTTTATTAAGAAAACCACATAGTTATATGCTTGAAAACTCAATAATTTATTCATCAATATTATCAGATTTTGAGCTCATGTATATATCTATAACTTTACTATAATCCCAAAGGGGCATAAGGATTCAAAATGTTTAGTATAACAAGCAAGCTTCTTAAAAATGCAACTTTACCATCTTGCACGACAATATTCATAACTAATTCTACAAAATTCTAAAAATTACAAAATTAGTTTTCTTTTAAAGCTAACTAATAAACTTTCCTTTTTGCTATCATAAGCTGTATTTCAAGCTCATTTAGCTTTCCAAAAACAGGATAAAACTTGTATAGGTTTAGATTAAATTGGACAACTTTTGAGTCATCTTTTAAAAATCATATCTTGAGCTAGAAAACTCCAATTTGAGTGATTCAAAAGCCCAAACGAAGCTTAAGAAGTGCACTTTTGAGTAGTGTACGTTATTTGGCCAAAAGAAAGCAAATATAACTCCAGATTTACTGATTTACAGAATTACTACAAAAGCTTATACATGCAAGCATTCACTCAAACACTTAGAGAACATATAATACCAAAATATTTCAAAGTTTCATTTAAACATACTTCAACCCATGCATATTACTCATAAAATCAGATTTTCACATACATGCAATGAATTATTTAATTCAACTCTAATCTCATTAAAGTGTGAGAACAAACAAGTTCACAACAATCTCTATCCACAACATAATCCTCTTATATAAAAATCTTAAATCCATACAATAAAAAGTACCAAAACACTACTAGGTGAAAGGGGCCTTTAGTTTTAAAAGATTAATTTTCAAATTAAAAAGTTGCATTAAAATCCAAGCATTGTAGTTTAGGGTTTTTCATGAAATTTAACAAGAAACAACACCATAAACCATATAACTAGCAAATACAAACAAGAAGCTTAAAGAGATACGCTAAGGAAAATAATACATTTTGAGTTTAGAAGAAAAAGAAAAACCCTACCTCATAAATTGAAGAACATACAAAGTATTTTGGTAAAATCTCTTAGGGCTTCTGAAATAGAAGTCGTCATGAACGTTTTAAGGCAGATGTGTCGACCACCATCACGGCCAGCAGAACCTCACAGCGGAAATGGCGGCGGAGATCCAATGAGTCCCAAAGGGTGGCATATGTATACAAACAATATTGGTCTTGTTTTGTTCTTCTCTTCGTTCTAAGCATTTAGAAAAAAGAATCGTCTAATTTGGACTTGAAATGAGGGACATATAGAATTTTGAAATTTGAACTTCTATGGAGTAAGAGAGAGAAAAAGAACTAAAATGAGGGAGAGATATATAGGGTGAGAGAGAGAAAAATGAGGGAGAGGTATTTAAGTGAAGAAAGAAAAGAGAGAGAGAGGGAGAGAGGGTGGTTGGACACGTAAGAGGAAGAAAAAGAAAAGGAGAAAAGAAAAAGGAAAACAAAAAAAGTTAAAAATTAATTGGGTTGGGTCTTTTATAAAATGTGAAATTTTAAATGAAGCCTAATATAAATAATAAAGTCTATATCTTGTTTAAAAACAGTCACAATGACACAGTTTTACAAACACATGCAATTGAATAATTTAAAAGTCAATTTTATAACAAAATTTTTCTAAGCAAAAAATTAATACAAAAATAATATTACAACTGAAAATAATTACAAATTTCTAATAAATTAATACTAACAGCCAGATTAAATTAATTAATCTTAATTAATTCACCTAGGTGTTATAGCATATGGGCTGGGCATGATGCTACAAAAATTGACTGGATTGGACCTAACACGACACGATAAATAAAAGGGTAGACTCAGATACGACATGAGGTATGCCTAAGCTTAAATTAAATGGGTTGGGTCAGACCAAGCTGAGCTAGCCCATTTGACATCTTTAGGTGCATTATATGTGACATAATGGGCCTCCTATCTTTATGTCGTGTAGAAAATTGTGGAAATTATGGGCCTCGTATCTTTATCTTTTTTCTTGGGATAAATTAGTGGGTAGTTTTTGAATTGTTTTCTCTACCAAAAATTAGTTGTTGTATTGAGTTTTGTTTCATAAATAGTTCTTAAACTTAAAAATTATTTTATAAGTAGTCCTTAAACTTAAAAATTATTTTATGAAAGGTGTCTTAATAGTTTATTTTATATAAAAGATGCTCAAATTATCTTCTTTCTTTATAACCAATCTCTACGTTATAACTTTTACTATATTTAGTCACTAAACTAAAAAAAAAAAGAAGCCAAAATTAGCTATAAACGGTTAAATAAGTATATGGAAAACATTAAATATATAAAGTTGTACAAAATATGTAATGCCTAAACTATAAAAATATGCCAAAATTAATTCCTTTGCTTGTTGCTAAACATATTTGACATTTTTTTTAACCTTTTTACTCAAATATGTAAGTTTGATGATTTTTTGGAATGAGCATACATATATGCTTTGTCTACGGTCTGGACCCCGTCAAAATCTTAAATCTCAAGACATGAGCCTTAATTGATTATGTTATCAGTTTGTTTTGAAATTGCTTTATATATTTTATATATTAAGTTTGTCTTGTACTGTAGACATGATCTGCTTTTGTCAGTTGGAGTTTGTATTGGACTGGGGTATATCCTAAATATCTCGAAGTTATTTTTTCATTTATCTAATTTCGTTATTATATTATATTATATTATATATATGATATTGTGTAATTAGTGTGTGTGCTAGACTTTATCAGGAAAAGAAAGAAAGAAAGACGTATTGTAATCATCAACAAAATTATAACATAACAAAAAAGAGTATGCAAATTTATAGTAACTTGATGAAGATCAAGAATTGCAAAGTATTGGCTATATACCAAAGAATTGCCGTTCTGTTATAGTTATGATTTAGTATTCTTATTTCTCAATATTTGCACTCGTGCTCATGTTAAACAGAAGTACTTCACAAGAAAGGGTGCGCATGGCACTATACAGCTTATGATAAACGTCGTGAAGTTGCAAGAGTGAGTGTTGAAAATTAATTTACATATTTATGTTGTAATAGATTTGTTTTCTTAGACTACTCTTCTCTTGTGTCTAATTAGCTATGATTAAGTACATGCACTTAATTAGTGGGAGAAAGAGGCAAGGGCAAAGAGAGTGGGAAAATCCTGAGAAGCCATGGGAATGGAGAAAGAAACAGCCAACGAAACATCTTTTAGTTTTCAGATCATATTTTCCCAGAAAAAACAATAAAGTTAATTGCTGAGAGTACTTGATATCTGCATTTTGACCTTGTATCTTTTCTTCATATCAACATGAAAAAAAAAAAAGAACAACCTTATATTCGCTTTCGCTGGTAGGTAATAAGAGCTTCACGGAATGTCATCTTTTAATTAATCAGCAAAATCAACTTAGGTCATACAACGTAGACCAAACTTTTTTGGACAGCCAAATTCTTTTATATTTTTTTATGCTTTCCATGGAAGCCAAGATAAAAAATACCAAAGAATTCTCATCACAACCTGTCTCCAAAACTAAGAATATGATGCACAAAAAACCTAGCAAGAAACAATTTTATTGAAGCTAAAATTATTAAGTTGTTTAACCTGTAAATGTCTATTTTTTTTTTTATATATTTAATTTACGAGGAGTCAAATAGCATAACATATGATCTATCTGGAATGATCCGTGTGAATGGTACAGATTTTGTTGCAAATTTTGGTTCACTTTTCGGAGTTGAGATGCATGAATATATTATGTAATCAGAGCTTGATGTATATACTTAAACAAGACATTCAAATAGCCTCTCAACTGAATCATGTCTAGTACTGGTACATTTCTTCCCCCAAA
Organism: Artocarpus hirsutus; assembly: GCA_946598075.1. Lineage (NCBI taxonomy): Eukaryota > Viridiplantae > Streptophyta > Magnoliopsida > Rosales > Moraceae > Artocarpus > Artocarpus hirsutus. The sequence goes on along the minus strand of CAMOHE010048950.1, from coordinate 1,477 downwards.
AAAACGAGCACTAGCCATAACTTTTAGATACACAGATAAGATAATAGCATATATAATTAACTTGTTATTATTAAGGTAGACAAAATGTCACGCCCCGGAGTACGGGAGGTGACGTGGTGGTTTAATTAAGTTAAATAAATGAAAATTTAGTTAAAAACAAGGTTTTAGAATTAAATTTGTAAGTAAAAATGTGATAATTTGAAAATCGTTTAAATAGAATAAGTTAAAGAAATAAAATGAATCATCGTTATAATTAAACAAATAGTAAGAACATTAAAATAATTAAATATGGGGTGAAACGTGTATGGGTCCCACTGGCCCACATATTGTGCACACACATATAGTACTGACAATATTATGATACAACCACAGTCCAAAATAAAAGAGAAGTTAAAATCTTACATGCCTTGAATTGTAATTTAACCTACCAAATACTTCTACTGATCGTAAGTTCAGTCGGCGGACTCTTCTCCAATCCTATGCTGATATCCACCTAGGGTTAAGATTTTAAAACAAATAGAAACGTGAGCGAAAGGCTCAGTAGGACTATATTTGAAAATTATTCAACTTTAAAAGAATTTGCATAAAACAAATAAACATATAAAAATGAACTGGAACAATCAACGAATAAATAATTAAATATGAAATTAAATAAAATATAATCTTCCAAAAATAATTCAAATAAATTAACTAGAAAGAATACCGTTTTCCTTTCTTGGGTAAACCATACATGACTCACCACAGTAGTGGCCTAGCTGGGTTTCGGGACCTGCCCCTAAGGTCGTTCACTACACGACCCGATCTCTGATATGGCATCATGCCCTCAATATATATATATATACATATATCTCTTTGATTCATAACATCTCTTCTTTATCATATATAAACATTTATATTCATTATGAAGTTCACTATGAACATTTCTCAATCAATCGTTTGTAAAGATATTTAAATAAAATCATTTCCCAATCTGTCATTGAAAACATTTGATAAAAATCCATTTTTGGCTTAAATCATTTTGAAATAGGGCTACCAAAGGAAAGGGGTAGAAGTCCTATCTCAATACTTGTACCGGTGTCTCACACCGTAATCCCGGTCCACTATACGTTAGCTCCGCGGATCCACGCACAAATCCTAAATGCATAGTAACTTAGCTCATTAGCATCTAACCCGAAATATCCTATGATACTAAATCATCTCATGGTGTCCTAATGTGCCATTTAGGTTTATAAAATCATTGTACAAAGTTGAAATTTAAATCAGGGTTCAAAACAGTTTAAAACGGGTGAAAATCACAAAATTTCTCCTTGCTTGGTCGGCCTGCCGGTTTCCCTGGTTCGGCCTGCCGAACTGCACAGTTCGGCCTGCCGGAGGAACAGGTTCGGTCGGCCGAACATCTCCAGGTTCGGCCTGCCGGTCGGATGAATCCGGCCTGTCGAACACGAAGTTCGGCCTGCCGATCTGGGAAATTTCAGAA
>CAMOHE010048949.1:0-36293 GCA_946598075.1 Artocarpus hirsutus | reverse complement strand
GGAGACCTCAAATTATTATTGTTGTATTAGCAAAATTATGATGAACAAGTTTCAAAAACCATGACCTATCATTACCAGTTAAGTAACACACTTTGATCGCACCCAAAAGTTAAGTAAAGAATAAAGATTTGCTAAAAGAAATATAATAAAAGGAATTATTTGATTACCACCTCATTCACTATATATGTTCATGCATTAGTTTATTCTTATTGAACCTTTAGTTCATTATAGTTCTTATGACGCAAGTGTGGATATATAGGGTTAGGAGTTGACCTAGTTTCTAGAGCTATTGGACAGAGATTTGTTGATATTCCATTTTTTAGGTCATCTTTCGAAGCTTATTTTGAAACTCTATTTTTGTCAAATTTAGCAGCTTTGTTAGGGTTTTGTATATAGATATGTTACTAACTTTTTATGTGATGGTATACTACACATCTCATTTTTGGATGTTGTATATGTTGTAAATAAGAAAAATGAATAGAACAACAATTTCAAAACCGTTTTATACTAAATGAACATTTTAAGTGAATCATAACATTTATAATGTAAATAAAAGGTTAATGCTCTTTATCCTAACTAAATAAGCTTTACATGAGTGTATTAGTTAGCTTGAGGACTATTATAGTTTTTGGTATCAGAGCTGAGGTTTAATCATTTCTAAAGACGAAGGAAGGCATATGAACATATCCTGGCTGGGAGATTTGGTCAATCGTTAGTATTTCTTGTCTTTACAATTCATTATTTTGTTTTTGATTTTATTAAATTATGATTGTGTTTATTTTTAGCTAGTTAAAGCAATAAGAATGGGCAGGAAGATATAGGACCAAAAAGGAAGATAAGGGATGATGATCACGAGGGTGATTATGATTTAGTAAATAATTTGACAAATCTAATGCAACAACCAACTAAAATGCATGGTGAATAGATACAACAGTTGTTGGATATGGAAAGGAATAACCAATAGTGTCAACCGTCTCTTCTACCTTTACCTTGGTTGGATATTTCCCAAACTGTTTATGAGAAATTTAGGAAAATAAAGCCTCTTGACTTTGATGGTGTTTCATATCTATTTGTTGTAGAGGAATGAGTGAAATCCTTAGATGCCATCTTTGATTACATGAGGATCAATGATGGTGAAAATGCATAAATTCAATATTTTACCAAGGATGTCAAATCACTAAAAGTAAAGGAATTTTGAAGCAAAAGAAAAGATGGATGTCAGTGTGTGATTATGTTTGAAAATTTGATGAAGATTGCAAATATGCCCTTTATATTGCCTAAGACAACAATGAGAAGATAGATCACTTTTTAAGAGGCCCTTATTCTAAAATTAGAAGGGATGTAAGGATATCTTTTGTAATAAATTTTAGGGAGTTGGTGGATAAGACGTTGATGGCTAATCAGGATGCAAAAGACATTGAAAAGTTTCACCAACAAAGGAGATCAGAATTTACTCCAAGGAATCCTACCCAATAAAAAAAAGGCAAAACAAAAGCCACAATAGGGAAACAGCAAGCGCCCTAGAGTTAAGCAAGTTGCTAAGGTAACCGAGAAGCCATTATGTGCTAAGTGTAGGAAGAATTATTTTGGTGAGTGTTACAAAGGTAGTAACTTATGTTTCAAGTGCAAGGAACTAGGAAATTTGGCAAAAGATTGTCCCACAATGTAAAAAAAAAAAAAGTTCAAGGAAGCGTGTATGCAATGACAGAGGAATAAGCTAAAGCGAATGCTTTCGTAGTCTCAGGTAATATTTTCATTTTTGGAGTAGCTACAAATACATTAATAGATTTAGGATCTACGCATTCATTTGCATTAAGTACATTCTCTAGGATATTGGGCATTGCACTAGATTTGTTGAAAGAAGGATATAGTTTAACAACTCCATCCAAGGAAGAAATGGAATCGAATCAAATGTTAAGGGCGTGCTTAATTCAAATTGGTGGTAGAACCTTATATGTGGAGCTTGTAGTCTTAAATGTTGCTAATTTTAAGGTCATTTTAGGCATAGATTGGTTGACAAAATATCATGCTATAATTGATTGCAACAAGAAGACTGTGATCTTTTAGCCACTTGGAGAAGAATAGTTTGTCTTTAGGGGCACCATAAAGAGATTGTCTCTACCAATTATAACTGCAATGAAAGCTCAGAAGATGCTTAGTAAAGGTTGTGTTGACTAATTGGCTAGTGTTAAGGATACTTTTGTGGAACAAAAGTTAAAACCAAAAGATATAGAAGTGGTACAAGAATTTCTAGAAGTGTTTCCAAATGACACCAAAATTGCCACCAGATTAAGAAATTGAGTTTGTAATTGATCTTATACTAGGAACTAGACTAATTTCTAAGGCACCTTATACAATAGCACCAATAGATTTAAAGGAGCTGAAGGTGCAATTAGAAGAATTGCTTGATAACAGTTTTATATGCCTTAGTTATTCTCCTTGGGGAGCGCCTATGTTGTTTGTGAATTAAAAAGATGGCACGTTGCAGTTGTGCATTGATTGTAGAGAGTTAAATGAGAAGACCATTAAGAATAAGTATCCACTCCTCAAGATAGATGACAACTTTGATCAATTACAAGGTGCTTTTGTGTTCTGTAAAATTGATTTGTGGAGAGGATATCATCAATTGAAGATCAAGGGAGAAGATGTGTCAAAGACTGCCTTTAGAATAAGGTATAAGAATTATGAATTCTTAGTGATGCCTTTTGGTTTAACTAAAGCCCTAGCTGCATTTATGGACCTGATGAATAGGGCATTCAAGCAATTTATTAACAAATTGTAATTGTATTTATCGATGACATTTTGATTTATTCCCAGAGTAAAGAAGAACACAAAGAACACTTGAGAATTATGCTACAAATTCTTAAGGAAAATAACTTGTATGCCAAATTTAAAAAGTGTGAATTTTGCCTAAAACAAGTGGCATTGATCTAGGTAAAGTGGAATCTGTTAATAACCGGCCAACACCAATAAATGTATCAATAATTAGGAGCTTCTTAGGATTGTCAGGGTACTATTGACGATTTGTTGAAGGATTCTTTAAAATAGCCATTCCATTAACATCGTTGACTAGAAAAAATGTAAAATTTTAGTGGACTGATGCTTGTGAAAGGAATTCTCAAGAATTACAACATATGTTAATCATAGCTCTGGTGCTTACTATTCCAACTTTGTGGTATACATTGATGCTTCCAAGAATGGTTTAGATTGTTTATTAATGCAAAATGGCAAGGTAATCGCATATGCCTCATGGCAATTAAAGGAGTATAAAAAGAATTATCCAACTCATAATTTAGAACTTGTTGTTGTAGTTTTTGCTTTGAAATTGGAGACATTACCTATATGGCGAAAAGTGTGAGATTTATACTGATCATAAGAGTCTGAAATACTTCTCCATCCAGAAGGAGTTGAATATACAACATCATAGATGGTTAGAACTTGTGATGGATTATGATTGTGTAATCAATTATCATCTTTAAAAATCATTTATTACATCTTGGCAAAGCAAATGTAGTCGCTGATGCCTTGAGTAGAAAATCAATGTCATCACTCCAATATTGTTGGATTTGCAAAGATTGAAGCTTGAAATAGTTCCAAAAGGAAGAAGAATGAATAGTTTATTAGCCTTGGAATTGCAACCTATACTATAAGATAAAATTAAAAAAGGTCAAAAGGTGGACAAATATTTGATTAAGTTAAGAAGATGCAAGATAGAGGCCAAACTTCTCAATTGATGATGATAGGGTTATAAGAAACAGAGGGAGGTTATGCCTGCCATTTGTTAAGGCAATTAATAAAGACATCTTGAAAAAAGCTCATATGACTCCTGATTTAGTAAAATTAGGTAGCACTAAAATGTATAGAGATTTTAAGCAGCATTATTGGTGGCTTAGAATGAAGAAAGATGTAGCAAAATTTGTTGCTGAATGTTTAATTTATCAACTAGTTAAGATTTAACATCAAAGACCAATAGGGTTGTTGAAACCTTTGTTGATTCTAAAGTGGAAATAAAAACACATCACAATAGAATTTGTTCTTGGGTTGCCTCGAACTCAAAAAGGATTTAATTTTATATGGGTGGCTATGGATAAGTAGCCAAGTCAGCCTATTTTCTTCCTGTAAAATCCACTTATAACATTGTCTAATATGCTCAATTATACAACAAAGAGATAGTCATATTGCATGGAGGGTCGGTTTCAATAATGTCTGATAGAGATCCTTAGTTCACATCTACATTTTGGAAGAGTTTACATAGCACTATGAGAACAAAGCCTGTATTTAGTACAACATTTCATCCTCAAAGTGATGGACAATCAAAAAGGGTAATTAGAATATTGGAAGATATGTTCAGAGTTTGTGTACTTGATATGCAAGGGAGTTGGGATAGAAAGCTTCCGCTAGTGGAATTTACTTATAATAATAGTTGTCAAACAACAGTTGGAATGGCATCTTATGAAGCGATGTATGAAAGAAAATGTAGATCTCTAGTTCATTGGGATGAAGTTGGAGAAAGAGAATTACTTGATGTAGGAATTGTATAGAAAACTGCTAAGGCAGTGGAAAAGATTCACGAAAGAATGAAGACAACACAAGGTAGACAGAAAAGTTATGTGAACAAAAGAAGAAAAGATCTAGAGTTTATTGTTAGGGATCATGTATTCCTGAAGGTTGCTACAATGAAGGGCGTGATGAGGTTTCAAAAAAGAGGAAAGCTAAGCCTTATGTTGGTCCATTTGAAATCCTTGAAAGGGTTGATGACAGACCATATAGACTGGCCTTGCCTCCTTCATTATCCAGTGTACATGATGTCTTCATTATGTCCATGCTCAAGAAGTACATACCAAATCCCTCACACATTTTAAGTTATGAGCCATTGGAAATAACTTTTGATTTAGCATATAAGGAAAAACCAATATTGATATTTGATAGAAAAGAAAAGGAGTTGAGGAACAGATTCAACTTTTTAAGGCATTGAAGTAATCATTCGATAGAAGAGGCCACATAAGTAAAAGATGAAGAGATATTGAACAAACATCTAGAACGATATGGTATGTCAAATTTCAAGGATGAAATGTTATAAGGAGGAGAGAATTATAATGTCCAATTAACTCACAATTAGCCAATAATAAGCATATTGTATATCTATGCATTTAACGGACACGCATTATTAAGTTATGAGCTTATAGAAAGGACATCTTGTGAGCATGAGTACTCATTATTTTTAAGACTTGAATCATGCATAAATGTGCATGTATTAATTAAATATGACATTGAATTATTAATATATGATCTAACATGTTTTTAGAAGTTCTATTATAGTGAAAAGCTTGATTTCTTGGTTAAAAAGATTGGTAGGTTAAACGGTTATGAAATAGATTACAAAGTGTTTTTTTTTTTTCATTTTAAATGCTTCCTAAACTAATTGTTTTGCTTATTTGTTCATTTGGAATAGCTAGAGTTTATTAGAATTGAAAGTATGAAAAATAGTGCAATTTGATTGGTGTGATGACTTGGTTATAAAAATTTAAGTTGCACTTATTTGAACTTGATTTAATTGGCTAACCATCACTTCAAATCTCTTACTCAGCATCCTTTCCACATATCAAAGCCTTGAAAAAGATAAGAAAATCTCCCAAGTAACCTCATCTTCCCTCTCGCCTCTTTTTGAACAAATCAAATGAACTAGAAGCTTCAATTGTGCTTCTTTCTTTCTCCAGCAACTCTAAAAATGTTAAGCACTCTCCCTACTTCTTTCTTCACTATTTCCATGTCCTCGAGCTCATAAAAATTGAAAACAAGCCATATAAATTCATATTACACAAAACAGGTCAAGTTCTCATCATATTAAGCCTAGAAAATCAAGTGTTTTGATCTCCAATAGAACCCCAACTTCAAGCCCAACAAGGTAACATCTATATTTATGTTTCTTATAATAAAATGACTATTTTATATTACATGTGATTATAGATTTAAAAAAGGAAGAAAGGACAGATTTAAGCTTAAACTAAGTTAGTTAAACTAGATTTCTTTTAGATTGAAATCTAATTAGTGTTTTATAATTTATTTGTATCTATGTTGCTTATTGGATATTTTAAGTTGCCTTTCTATGATTAAAAATAATTAATGATTATAATTACCTTTAGCTTATAATTAAAATAAAAATTAGATCAAGTTGAACCTTTATTGGTTTTCCAATGAAATGTTCATATAGTGAAAAATTTTTATGATTTTCATTCCAGCCTTATTGATATTTAATGTTTGATATTGTTAATTGAATGAAGAAACTAGATTTGATCAAGAAATGATGAGAATGTTATAAGCTATTATATTCTTGGTTTATCTTTAAAGTAAATGTGTGTAGTTATGTTAGAAACCTTAATGTTTTGAGTGTATGTTAGTATAACATGTAACTTTATATTTGTTTATTCAAGTATGTTATCTGATTGAGAACATGCAAAATAATTAAGAATACTCATACTATTTAGACTTTAATCAAAGTTGTTCGTACTTCTAGTCATTGTTATTCTATCTTCATATGTGTTGGTTTTTCTTTTCATGAGATTGAGAGAAACATAACATGATTATATTAAGCCCTTTAGCATAACAAATCTCCTATGAGAATTGATCTCTTTACTCAACGCACATTGGATTCGAGGAAAGTAAAAACTATAATTTATTTCATCACAAGAACTATGAAATGTTACTTATGTTTTAAGGTACATTGATTGGAATGTTGTTATTTGACAATGATATAGATTGTTGAAAAGCATTAATGATGCATGGCATTTACATTAAAACATCTGATATGATCTAAAAAGAAAATAAGGTTTTTAACTAAAATGGGGGTATAATGCTTAATTGGTGGTTGGGTAGGATGGGACGCGGGTGGAAACAACGGACTTAATAAAGGGTGGTGAATACTTTGAGGTTGAAAAACCAAGATAAGAAAAGCCACAAAGACTGAGACTAACCTAAAGACCAAGATGGAAACCCTATATTATTATTGTTGCATTGGCCAAATTATGATGAACAGATTCCTAAAACCATGGCCTGTCATTACTAGTTAAGTTCCACACTCTGAGTGTACCCAAATGTTAAGTAAAGGAGAAAGATTTGCCAAAAAAATTATTTGATTGCATTCTCATTCACTATTTATATTCATGTATTAGTTTCTGCTTACTGAGCCTCTAGCTCATAATAGTTCTTATGATGCAGGTGCGCATGTACAAGGTTAGGGGCTGACATGGTATCTAGAGCTGCCAAACCAAAAATTTGTTCATATGCTATGTTTTGGATTAGCTTTTAAGGCTTACTTTGAAACTCTATTTTTATCAAATTTAGTTGCTTTGTTCTGGTTTTATAAATAGATATGTTACTAGCTTTGGTGATAGTATACTCGACATCCCATTTTTAGTTTTTGTACATGTTGTAAATATGAAAAATGAATGAAACAACAATTTTAAAACTCTTTTGTACTAAAATGTATATTTTAAGTAAATCATAACAGTTGTAACATAAATGAAAGATTAATGCTCTTATCCTAACTACGTAAGCTTTGCATAAGCTTATTAGTTAGCTTGAGGGGTATTACACCTGAGCATTCAATAGACGTTGCTCTTACATTAAGAGTAAACCTATACAAAATCTTGTGTCTCTTTTATTTTTTTCATACTTTATTTTCCTGCTTTCGCGTTAGATCAATTGTAAGCAAAGGAGTTAGCATGGAAAGACTATCCGATTGGTCATTTACTCTTTAGAAATTGCTCTCTACAATAAGTCTCAAAATAGATTTGTCTAATAAAATACATCACCAAAATCAGAATGTAGTGTACATCCAAAAATAAATGAATAAATAAATCCTCTATTTGGCATTCAAAATTTGACAGATCCTTTTCCATTTAGCAAGACTAATATGAGGGGCATATGAGAGGTTTGGTGTCTCATGTCTTTGACTCTTTGGAGCAGAAAAGACTATAAAGTAAAGCACGTGCATAACCAACCGACCAGACTACCACAACCAACGGTGGGTAGTTAATAACCTTTTATCGCTGGAGCCTCAAAGGGCAGTAGGGGAATTTAATGTTAGCAGTAGGTAGGTACAAATTTTCTGTACAAAAACCCCAAGTCTTCTTTTTGCTCTCTAATTCAGGAAAAAAGTCAGATAGAGAGCAAAATATGGAGAATCAATGTGAGAAGAAGATGAAGATGCTATGTCTCCACGGTTTCAGAACCAGTGGGAGTTTCCTGCAAAAGCAAATTAGCCAATGGGATCCTTCAATCCTCACTCACTTTCAATTTGTATGTTGCAGATCTCTATTTGCCCGAAATAGAATTAATTGGTTTTGATATTTACATACACATAAACGGTATGGTTAATTTTCAGCGTTTTTTAATTCAATTCTGGGTGTTTAATAATTTTCTTGGCAATTTAACCTTTGATGAAAAACTTTTTCACAAAGGTCACGTGTATATAGACTACAGAGTACAGGAAAAGGGTAGTACATCCTTTAAAAAAGTACCATCTTCCCACATGACTGGGAGAATTACCGATGAAATAGAACCCAGTGACTGGTAAAGAAGGGGTTTAGAACCTGAATTTATGGTAAACATCTGGAATTATAAACATGATATTCTCAACGCTTATGTGTATTTTGTTTTTTTTTCTTTGTTTTATTTATTTATTTATTCTTTGCTATAGTGATAGAATAAATAAATACAAACACAAACACATTCGGTGGAGAATACTCTAGAGGAGGTCTTTAACACTTGGAAACATTACCTAAATGGGCTTCTGCACTTGGTGTATGATGAGAGATTTAACTAAATATAGCAATTTTACCATTAGTTTTGTAAAAGTGTTATTTACTACATTTATGTTGTATCTTTTAGCTATACCATAATTAACACCTAAAAAAAAGCCAGTATAGAATCAGTTAATGCGATACATTTTCAATTCAAGATTGAACTAATTAACTCGGTCAAGGAATATTTGTCTTTTTATACCATTTGTTTCAAGTTCATTTAAAAATTATACTTTTGGTTTTTGATATCATCCAATATATAGTTATGAAAGTGAATACACAAGTCAATACTTCGTCTATGTAATTAATTGCTTTTTTACATTTAAAATGATCAAAATATCTTTAAGAAAAAGAAAAAAACTAAAACTATAAAAAAAATAAGAAGAAAACAAAAACAAAAACACACAAAAGGCCCTTGTTTTCAAAATATTTTAGATATTTTTTAATATCGAAACCCCTAGTTTTTTTTAAAGGACAAAACCCTTAGTTTTAACCTTTTTTAGTTTTTTAAAGTTTTATTATTTTTTTATTTGAATATTTTTAGGTCAAAATTAAAGGTTGACAAGAAAAATGTACAAATTTTTGTATTAAATCTAAAATAAAAATATATATTTGATGAGATTAAAAATAAAAAATATAATGTTTAAATAAATCTAAAATATAAGATATAAAAAGATAAATAACCGTTAACTCAATCATTACAAATATATGAGTACCATTTTAGATTTTCTACACTGTACTTTATTACAAAAAATTATTATCCTCTAAAACTTGAACTTAGTATTCAATGTATAAAGCACAACTCTCGCGCTTATTAAACATCAATTGAGCTAATCTCAATTGGCACTCTGGACAACTAATTAGAATATTAGTTTACGATCAATTTTCTCTGTCTAATTGAGTGATCGTTTTATTATAATAACAGCGACAATTTATGACAGGTTTTCTGTTTTGTTGTGGTAAAATAGTGTTATTATTCTCATTTTTTTCACTCCTATTCCCACTAATTAGAACTTATTCCAGTCTATAAATAAAGTCAAAATCTCTAACAAAGTGCTAAATAAGCGAGTTGTTGCTCTTGTTTCACTTTTTGTGACTCCTTTTAATGGTAGTACTCAAAAAGAAGTAAATAGCATTTTTTTACTCTTTTTAAAATGAATAGTAGGTTTTAAAAATATTTGAAAATAAACAACATATTTAATGGTAAATAATGTATTTATCTTAATAAATTATTTACGGTAGAGATTTATTATAAAAAGTTAAAAAAAGCTATTTGCCTCTTTTTCTTCAATACAAACATGATTTTGAACTAAACAATTAATCCTTAAAAAGTTGTACCCGTTCACAATCTTCGAACACATTGGCCGGTTACTCTTCTGTTTCAACTTTTACGAAAAGTCACACGTATCTCATGAACCATGTGTTGGGACTGCAAATCTTTTTCATGGACAACCCAACAATATACAAGTTCAATTAATTTTAATCGTGGCTTGGGTACATCATATGCAGGAGTTTCCAGATGGTATATTCCCTGCCCAAGGAAAATCAGATATAGAAGGAATCTTTCCACCGCCATACTTTGAGTGGTTCCAATTCAACAAGGTAATAGTTTCCCTTTCATGTGATTAGGGCGGAGCCGGAAAATATTAATCAAAGCAACAAAATATATACTAACATTGTTAAAAAAATTAAGTGAAAGAGATATACAACTTTAGACGTGGACGGAACATCATTTCAAGAAGACGAAATATAATTTTAAAGAGTGTAAAATGTGATTTTTATAAAATTTTATACATAATATTGAAAGAAAACAATATTCATGGGACGGCCGCTTACTCTGGTCCGTTTGTAGCACCACCCCTGCCCGTGATCTCATTTGAAAATTATCGATGGAGAAAAAATGTGAACAAATGGAAGAAAGTTGTCTTCTGATCTTTGCCTGCAGGATTTCACTGAGTACACAAACCTGGAGGAATGCATCTCCTATTTATGTGACTACATCACAAGCAAAGGTCCTTTTGATGGTTTGCTCGGTTTCTCTCAGGTAATAAGCACAAAAACATGAACAAAAACGATCATCAATCCCAATAAAAAAGGCACCTTGACATGTATAGCAATTTTTTTTTTCTTTTGAAAGTCCTGTGGGTATTAAAATATGTTTTGTAGGACATTCCAAACGGTTGTAAAGACATAAAAGTTCAAGCGTGGGAATTAGACGCCCGTTTTTCTTTCTACGGAAAAAAGGAAAACAAGAGGGATTTTACACTTAAAGTGAATGACAATAAAAAGGCTTTAGTCTGTGTTTTAGCACAATAAGATCAATGGTTTAATTGCCTGCTTTTTAAACAGGGAGCAACACTATCAGCGCTTTTGCTGGGATACCAAGCGCAAGTGAGTCAATTTTTATTATTCCTAATTAGCTATTTCATCAAAGTTGCTTATATAAACACACGTATGTGTATATTTATATAGAGGTTAATAAGTTTGGGAATACAGGGAAAGGTGTTGAAGGAGCAACCACCATTGAAATTATTTGTGTCAATATCAGGATCAAAGTTCAGAGACCCAAGCATATGTGAGGTCGCCTACAAAGACCCCATAAAGGTCAAATCTGTCCACTTCATTGGAGCCAAGGATTGGTTGAAACTTCCATCGGAGGAGCTTGCCACTGCCTTTGACAACCCCCTAATTATAAGGCATTTCCAGGGCCATACTGTCCCAAGATTAGGTATCTCTCTCTCTCTCTCACATGTGAACAACACAAACAAAGCAACAAGTTCACGGGGCCACAGAGCATTATATGAATACGTGCGCATACACAAAATGTAAAAATGAAGGGTGTTACATACTTCTAATCTTAAACTTGTGTTACACATTTTTTAAGTCGTTGTTAGATGGAATAAAATGTCATGTTGCTCCATACTTCTATGTAGTATATAATGTAGGACATGTCCTTTATGAAGAACAAATATGTTTGTATCATTTATGCGCGCGTTTGCCTTGCCCAGGACTGATATTGGGTTTATAAACAGATGAAGAAGCCGTTAAGCAGTTAAGAAGCTGGACTGAAGAAAGCCTTCAACACAACAACAGTGGTACTACTGTAGCTAACAGTCATGAGAAGGAAAATGGGGAACCGAAAGAAGATGATAAACAGACAAAGTATTTAAAAGCGTCCAATAAAAATCATGACATGGAAAATGGGGAACCGAAAGAACATGGTGATTGAAGCAAATGAAAAAGAGAGAAGTGAATGAACTGGAGGCTGTGAAGGAAACCGAAGCATTATGAAGAAACTACAAACGTGAAAGTTTTTTTTTCTTTTGGCTCAAAGCATGAAGCTTATAATCTCAATTTGAGCATGAAAACAAATGTAATAGTACGACTAGTTTAATTTATTGCCCTTGGCTTAACGAATGACTGTTACGTTCGAACTGCAAGTAAAACAGGTCGTAAAAGTAATAACGTGACAAATATCATTCCATAAGGTTTTTAGGAGTTACACTAATTACTATGGATTTTTGCACTTAATTTTATCTAGGCGAATCGAATTTGGTTTGATTGCAAGAAATAAAAAAAAATGAACTAACAAAATTAAATAAACGATAAGCAAGAGGTAGTTTCACAAAATGGAACTTTATGTGATGAATTCTTTAGGGTCTTGGCTTTGCTCTATTTCTCCTATATTCTTCCTATTTTGCAGTTATTGATTAGCTTTAAATCAATTCATTAATTAAGAGCCAAATAATAATTTCATTACCTCTCACGAGTGTTAAATGAGATAATATGCACAGCTATTCAAGTCAATATCCTAACTTGTCTAACTGCAAATTCATTAAGCAAACCATATAAGTGATTATCTAAGTATTCTTGGCCCTTGGAGTCTCAACAACAGCCTAGACTATGTTGAGCAAGGGCGATAAATGACTCAATCTCTCCTGAGCATTGAAATTCATAAATCGAATCAACAAATTCACTTGCCAACAAACTAGAAGCATTAGCATAGAGACACATAAATGAATTGAAATAAAACTATATTAATAATTAGCTAAATAATCCAAACATATTTAAAATAGAGCTACATCAAACTCTATAGTACAAATCTAGCCAAGCATAAGAAAATCCATAGCCAACATAACCAAGAAATTCAAAAGTGCAAATATGTTCACGACAAATCTATAAATACAAATTTCAAAATGAAATCAAAATAAAGAAGAGTTTAAGAGCAAACTCTAGTTGAAAACATCTTCGAAGCTTCAATACTCTAAGAATCTTCAAGAAATTCTTTAAGAAAATCCACCTCCATGCTCTTTTCTCTCTAGAATTTTTAGCCTCCAAATCCTCCTTGGGAAGTGTGCCTCTTATCCACATCGTTTATATTTAGGGTTTTAAGAGGTTAGGGCTTCAATCACTTCAATTTGGGACCATCGGATCAAAATTTGGGGCCAAGATTGACCAAGAACTTGAAATAACCAAAATTAGCACCAAGAGGCACCCTAGGGGTGCATAGGCTGCACCTAACTTTGTGCGAGCATATATTGGCTTTTGCCTGTGCTACCTGCTACGCACGCGGGCACGCCTACAGGCCTGCGGGGCCATGTGGGGCCCTTGTTGGGCACCTGATCTGCTCATCCCACACACTGTGCTTGCCCATGGAGGCACCACAGGCTTGTTTGCATCTAAAAACTCCATTTTATCTCCTTTTTTTATGCCTTTTTTCCATTAAACCCCAATTTGTTAATTACCTACAAAATAACACCAAAAAATCAAAACAATACATATGCTTGAGGATTTTCATAATATTTAAGCTCAAGATAATGTTTACTTATCAAACAACCCCAAACTTAAACATTTGCTTGCCCTCAAGCAAAACAAAAAAAAAAAAAAAATTGAGGGACAATACAGCTGAAGCAACAAGAAAACAAAAGAAAAATGAAGTGTGAGTTTTCTATCCATTTAATGACTAGAAAAAGGTAAATCTTAAAGCCACAAAATGCTTCAAAGCTAAAAAAAAAATGCAAACATTGAGAAAATCTAGAATTTCAACAATGAACACCGCATTCACTTCATTCAAAGCTCTCTAAGTATAAGTGTGTGCTACATCCATTTGCTCTACAAATTGAACTCCATATAGGCCTATGTGATTAGACGAACAATGACAAATTTTTATATGATGAAATTCAGAACTACCATAAGCTCATTGTTCGTGTTGCTCTCTGCTAATGTAGGCTAGCACATCATCAAAGATTAAGGACTTTCAAGGCCTATAATATAAGGATAGGGTGAAAGGTAGGCGATCCTTTTTGGCTTGGATCACCATATACATGTAATGCACCTTGTGCACCTTGCACGAAACTAATGAAAACTCACAACCGACTCATCACTTGATTATTCCTCTATCATCAAACTTTCTCACAAAACATGACTCACAAATGTCTGTAAAAGCTCAAAACATAAACTTTACAAGAATTTATTCTCTATATTTTTTTGTTCTTTTTTTCTTTTTTCATCATATTTTTTTTCTTTTTATTTTTCTTCTTTTTCTTTTTCTTTGAATTTGAATTGAAAATCCCAAAAACTTATTTAGTTTTATATATTTGAATTAAAATGGGTAAAGCATAGATGAAACTAAGTGAAACAAATGAAAAATAACATGAAAACATAAAATGAGTCACTTTACAAATATAACCAAACCACAAATCCAAATCACATCACCTTCCATGCTTGCTCTAAACGATCAATCTTCAACCTCAAGCAAGGATGCAAAACATGGCTAATAGTGATAGGGTGAGTGAAAGATAATTCATCAAATAGCTCGGTTAAACTTATATAAGTAACGAACGAAATAGGTCAAAAAAGGCTCAACAAGGGAAACTTGCAGTGGAGTTTATATAGGTTGGCTTCAAAGGCACAAATGGTCTAAAAAATGCGTCAATCATCTCGCAAATGACACTTAACCTTGGATTTTGCCGCAAGTTTTATAAAAATGGGTCTAGAGTTCATGAAATGTAAAAACCAATCTAATGCACATAGGTATATCCACAAGTTCAAATTTAAAGTTTAAAATTTCGAGTGACTATGATTCATGGTGCTCAAGGCTAAAGAGTAAAAAATGAAGATCAGATGCAAGTTAGGCACATAAAAATCTCAATGAATTACATTTCAAAAGACTGCTAACATCACAATTATATTCTAGTTATTGAATTTTTCTAAACTCACATTTTATTTAAGCAAGTAAAGAAAACACCAATAAAAGAATTAAACAATCTAATGAAACTAAACAAGAATTAAGAAACTGGAGTGATTGAAGGAAAATTATGATAATCCACAAATAAAAATTCAAAAAAATTTAAGGTCAAAACCTAACAAAATAATTTCCCTCCCTATACTTAAAACTAAACACTGTACTCAATGTATGTAACAATATAAGAACAAGGGTCGAGAACATATACCCTGAGGATTTGTAGCCGAACTTTTGAGTTATGTCCATCTTCTAGAATGGTTTTCCATCAAAACTCAAGTTTTTAAGCTTTCTCTTATTTCAACACCTAATAAAACACACCAGAATCAAACATTAATGTAAAATCTTAGAATTAACTAAAACACCAACACAAACACAACTAAAACAAAACTAAAAATTGCAAAAAGATAGAAAGCTTTGAGTGCCTCCCGTGGAGTGCTTTGTTTAACGTTGTTAGCTCGACTTGGCTTTAAGCTGTTCAATTCTAGACATTGATGTCATTGATAAACCATCCCATTGCATAATTGTTCTTAAGGGTTGCCTTCTTTTGATAGTCTTTTGGACTCTTGTCACCTTGTATTTCATGGCCTTTGGAACGGTGCAATGGAATCAAAGTTTCCCATAATGACCCGATCTCTAAATCCTTAGCTCATATGTTCCTCCCTTTGTTTGGGCCTATTGGAGTTGAAATGTTCTTCAACTTGGCCTTATGAAATGGTTGCAAAAAAGCTTGAACCTCCATCGTTTCTTCAAGTTCGCTCTCCACCATATCAAGTCAAAACCAATAGTCAACCTTCAACCTTTTTTTAAGGGTGTAGAAGACTCTAAAGGTGACTTTCTCCTCATCGAAGCCCAAAGTTAGCTCTCTCTTCGGCATTTTAATCGTTGCATTCGCGATTGCTAAGAATGGTCGCCCTAAAATTATTAGAATTTCCTGGTCTTTATCCATTTCTAGCACCAAGAAATCCGCGGGAAAATTTGAACCTCCAACTTCGACTTGGACATCCTTGAAGATCCCCTTTGGACACCGAATAGATCAATTAGAAAGTTGAAGAGAAATGGTCATAGGCCTAACTTTCCCCAATCCTAGCTTCTTGAAAACTGAGAGAGGCATCAAATTCATACTCACTTCAAGATCACAAAGGGCTTTCTTGCACTTATATGTTCCAATGATGCAAAGTACATTAAAACATCCTAGAACCTTTTACTTTGGGTGGGAGTTTCTTATGCAAAATAGTACCACATTCCTCGATAAATGCAATGGTTTCATTCTCTTCCAACTTCATCTTCTTAGAGAGCACCCACTTCATAAATTTTGTATAGCTTGAAATTTGTGCTAAGGCCTCCACAAAAGGTATGTTGATATGCAACTTTTTGAACACATCCAAAAACTTAGCAAATTGCCTATCTATCTATCTCTTTTGGAATCTTTCTCTTTTGGAACCTTTGAGAGGCAACGAAAGTGGGGTGGGGAGAATAGGTAGGTTATCTATGAAAGAAATAGATCGTGGCTTGTGTTCCTCCTTTGGTGGCTCCATTTTTTGATTCAACGATGGAGTAGAAGTGGAAGAATTCACTTTATCTTCTTATGGCTTAGGCTCTTATATATTTTTTCCATTCTTAAGAGTGATAGCAATACTCCTTTGGGTTTGTCTCCATGTTGCCTTGGAATTTTCCCGTTGGTTGATTGTTGATCACTTGTGCAACTTGAACAACTTGTGTTTCAATCACCTTCATGGAGGTACCTAAATGGCCAATGTTTGTGCCTAATATACCTATGGATTCCTCAATTACTATTTGCTCATGTTTATTGAATCTTCCACCTGTTTCCATAATAAAGGTACTCAAAATATCTTCCAATGAGGACTTCTTTTCGGCCATTGGTTAGTTATATCCCAACGGTGGTTGCAAGGCATTTCTTGTATTGCCATAAGAGAAGTTCTCATGATTGTAAATGCCTGGATAGTGATGAGTAGGTAAAGAATTGTCACCCCTACAGTTGGCATTCTAGTTATCAACATAATTCACTTACTCTTGATCCACATCTACTCCCAGATATGAAGCATAAGAAGCATTGGAGGACTTCATAATGGTTGAAGCTCCTTGTGTTGTCAACCCAGCTAATTGAGTGGCAAGAAAAGAAATTTAGGCAGATAAGGTAGCAAAAGAGTCCACTAAATAAAGATTGACTATTCTTCTTTGCATAGTTCATTCATTTGGCCAATCAAAATTGTTAGACGCAATCTCCTCTAGAATCTCAAAGGCAATGTTTAGAGTTTTGTCTAGCAAAGAGCCTCCCACAGTGTCATCCACTATGGTCCTAGTTTGACCATTAAACTCACTATAGATAAGTTGGATTTAAAGCCAATCTACAAAACCGTGTTGAGGACATCTTTGAAGAAGTTCCTTGAACCACTCCCAACACTCATAAAATGGCTCAAAATCCAATTACTTGAATTGCCCAATTTCATTCCTTAATTGCGCCGTCTTCGATGGTGGAAAGTACTTAGAGAGGAACTTAGAAGCCATTTCCGCCTAAGTAGTGATACTTCCTGGTTGAAGTGATTGCAACCAATTCCTTACCATGTCACAAAATTCCAAGAAAACCATAAAATGAGTATTTGCATCTTTTCTTGGAGAACCACCAAATTGAGTTTGTTGAACCATGGCAATGAGCGATGGCTTCAACTCAAAATTGTTGGCATTGACCAGTTGACATGCTATCTCATTGTAATTCTCATTCACAATTGGGCATAAATAGTCTTGGATGGCTTGTCATTGAGGTTATTGTTGTTGGTTTTGATTAGCCTCCACCATGGCTTGGGCTTCAAGTCTTTTATCTCTTTAAATGGTACGAAGAGTTCACTCAATCTCCAGCTCAATTGGCAATAATTCTAAGTTTTAGCTCTTTGCATTCACTGTTAACATAAATTTTTAACAAAACTCAAAAAATAAAAAAAGAAGAAGATTAAGTTACTTAACCACAATATTAGCAACGATGTAAAAATTTCAATCCTCGACAATGACGTTAATGTTGGAAAAATAGTATGCAGCGAAAATTTTTAAATTTTTAATCAGAGTATTTTTCAAAAATACAAGTTTGACATGCTACATGCATAAATTAACCAAATCTTACTAACCTTTGAATATCGAAGAGCTCCTGCAATCTGTGAAGAGAAAAACGTTTCAAAAGAGCCTCAACCAACTGGTTTTCTTTGCAATTCTCTATCCACGATTGGTATGTGTGTGGGCACACGTCGAACAGCTCTTCCTCTAGTGACTCTCCTTTCAATCAATTGAGAAGACCTAGAGCAAAGGTTCATGATTGTGAACAAAAGCTCTCAAAGAGTTTCAGAGTATCTAAAATAGGAACACTCACTCTTAACTTCTCAACTAATCTAAATAACTTAGAAAACTCACTCACTATTTATCAAGGTCGTCTCCAGGGTTGGTCATTATTAGATAAGGCCTCAAAAATTCAAATCTGGATCTATATTTGATAAAATCACATCTAAAATACGTGATTAAATTATCGTTAGATTGGTGGACCTAACTAACAGATTGGCTTGTCGAACTTGCTCCATCGCAAGCCAAACTAACTGATCACCTTGCCAAACTTATGATACATGATCTCTACGAATCTTTTATTTCCCACTCAAGATTCTTTGGATAGAGCCTCAGTTTTAAGTCAAATAACCCAATAAGGAAGTTATCTGATTAAAGCAGTCATATCTAGATAATCTTTAGGAAAATAAATATTCCTGATACTTCAACAAGTTTATCTTGAATTAATTTTACATAATTAATTCAAGCGATAAATATATAGGAATTATATGATCCTATTGAATTTCAGCAAATCTAATAATTTAACATAAGTCATCAATTTATTGAAAAAGCACACCGTATCATTAAAGGATTTATTATGAGCTAGCAAGGGGGACCTAATGCACCTATATAGTTTAGGCTCTAGTAATTGTAAAATATAATATCCTAGATACACATTTTATAATTATCAATTCTAACATTACTCTACTAAAAGCTTAGAGCTACGCTCTCAAATTACATAAAATTATGAAGCTATCCATGACATATCATAATGCGTCGTTTCCCTGTAGGATATCCATAATTGACTTAATGATAAATTCTATCTTACATTCCCAATTACGTTTATCTTATGTTCCATTATCTCACCATTGAAAAACTTATTATCCTAAGATAGTATACCATTTGGTTATACCTATGTATCCAAATGGTTGAGCGCTCTAGCTTTTCAATTATAGGATAACACATATAAGAGGCTATCGTCAACTCCTAAAAAGGAGCTATGGATTCCGTATTTATGAATAATAGGTTTACGCTATCACAAGTCATGTCTTTAACGTACCAGTATGCATACCATGATAAACTTAGGATGTCACGCTTTGGTAGATCAAACGACATAAGTCAAAACAACGGGTCTATTAGTCATTTTAGGTTTAAGATACAACTCATATGATTGTCTAAAGTGAATTGATTTGCCTAAACAGAATTACTAATCCAAATCAGTTCCATTTTATGCCACGATCTAATACATCGTCACCTATGATAATGCACTAATGTTTCTATTCGTGGAGTTCACCTCCGATGGCCAAGACAAACTATCTCCTATTAGGGATATAGACAACATAACAATATTTACATGAATGAAGTGCCCAACTTTATTCCCTCGATTGCGGGTCTTATAATTTAAACCGTCACCTTTAGAATCATGTCTTCTGCATAATCTGTCCATCAAACGCCTAATTCTTAAAGGTTTAGGTCGACAGTCTCAGACTTTTGTGTGATTATCATACATTCAATGAATATGAACTTAAAGAGGACAAAATTGGTATATGAATAATAAACAAATTCTTTATTAATAAAATGTCTATAAAACATAATACATTTTACTCCTTAGGACATACATAGCTAACAATCTCCTACTTACACTAAGTGAGTAAATATGGCATATCCTACATTCCCATAGTTTTCACACGCCTCTTGAAAACTCTCGCAGTTAGTGTCTTCGTAAATGGATCAATTAAATTGTTCTTAAATGCATTTTTGCATACAGCAACATGCCCGCCCTCAACGAAGTCCTTAATCATATGATACTTATGATGAATATGCTTACTCTTCTTATAAAATCTTGGTTTCTTAGCAATAGCTATCGCTGTAGTGTTATCACAATACAGTGATACCACCTTATCCATACCAGAAACTACCTCAAGATCCGCAAGGAACTTATGGAGCCGCACTACTTCTTTTGAAGCATCACTAGCTGCCACATACCCAGTCTATCGTTGAATCCGAAGTGCAATCTTGCTTAACACTTCTCCAAACAATCGCACCATCGCCTAGAGTAAACATAAAACCAGAAGTCGATCTCCTCGAATCTAGACAAAATTGAAAATCTGAATCAGTATATCCTAAAGATATTAAATCCTCACCTGAATATACAAGCATATACCATCGAGTCCTTCTCAAGCACTTGAAAAATGCTTGACCGCAACCTAGTGGTTCAGTCCTAGATCTGACTGAAATTGACTTACTATCCTAACCGCATAACTAATATCCAGTTGTGTGCAAAGCATGACATACATGAGACTACTCACTACCGAAACATAAGGCACCTTCTTCATGTATTCTCTTTCTTCATCAGTCTTTGATGAGTCTTTCTTAGAAACAATAATTCTAGACCTAAATTTGCCCACCTTTCTTGGAATCTTACATTGCAAACCTCTTGAAAATTTTATCTATGTAGCTAGCTTCGGACAAAGCTATCATTCTGTTCTTCCTATCCCTAAAGATCTAGATATCGAGAACATAATTAGCTTCACCCAAGTCTTTCATGTCAAACTGCTTGGCCAACCATAATTTGACTAATGACAACACCCCAACGCCATTGCCAATTAGGAGAATATCATCTACATAGAGCACTAGAAAAACCACCTTCCTACCCTTAATGTGTTTGCGACACATGGTTCGTCCACATATTGTGCAAACCCATAAGTCTTGATCACTTGATCAAATCTTATATTCTAAGAATGGGATGCCTGCTTAAGTCCATAAATTGACTTTAGCAGCTTACAAACCTCACCCTCTTGACCCTTAACCTTGAATCTATTTGGCTGTACATATATATGGACTCATCAATATAGCAATTGAGAAAAGCCATCTTGACATCCATATGCCAAATTTCATAGTTGAGAGCTACAGCTGTAGACAAAAGAATAGGGATGGACTTCTTTCTCTGATAGATCCACTTACACTCTATGGGTTTGACCCTTTCGAGAAGATCTTCAAGCTCCTAGACCCGATTAGTCTCCATAGACTTCATCTTTGTGTTCATGGCCTTTGTCTAGAGTTTAAAATCAACATCCTCTATAGTCTCTTTGTAAGTGTAAGGATCCCTGTCATGTTAATCTAGTTCAACCAAGAAGGTCTCACCATTGAACATATATCTCTCGGGTTGACGCCCGATCCTTTCACTATGCTGAAGCCCCTTAGGTTGTTATTTGAGTTTGGTTGGTTTTTCTATACTGATTGGAATGGTTTCATTCGAAACCCCTAGAGTGATCGAATCGCTTGCCAACTCCTCAAATATCACTTTGCTTTTAGGCTTAAAGTCATCCATGTACCTATCCTCAAGGAAAGTTGCATTAGTTGAAACCATGACCTTATTTTCCTTTAGGTTGTAAAAATAATCCCCTTTAGTCCCTTTTGGATATCCTACAAACATACAAACTTTCGAACATGCTTTTAACTTATTTGCTTTCTTAAAAAGGACATAAGCCAGACATCTCCATATGCGAATATGGTTTGAGGATTTTTTTTCCCTATCCACAATTCGTGAGGAGTTTTAGGAACCAATTTTGAACGCACATTGTTCAAAAGATAACATGCAGTTTGTAGTACATATCCCCAAAAGGACAAAGGCAGTGATGAATAACTCATCATAGACCTAACCATGTCCAACAAAGTCCTATTTCTTTTCTCAGCCACGCATTCTGTTGCGGAGTACTCAGAGCAGTCAAATGGGATAGAATCCCATTATCTAATAAGTGTCTCTAGAACTCATCAGAAAGGTATTCACCACCTCGATCAGATTGAAGTGCCTTTATGGGTCTACCTAATTGCTTTTTCACTTTAGTTCAAAACTCCATGAACTTGTCATAAGTTTCGCTTTGGTGGTACATTAGGTACACATACTTATACCTTGAGTAGTCATCAATAAAAGTGACGAAATATTCATACCCTTCTCGTGCCTAGATGTTCATACGTCCGCAAACATCACTATGCATAAGTTCTAGAACCCCTCTGACCATGTTGCCCTTAGACCCAAATGGTCTTTTGGTCATTTTGCCCTCTAAACAAGATTCACATTGTGATATAGATTCCACATTTAAGTGACT
The DNA here is from genome assembly GCA_946598075.1 of Artocarpus hirsutus. Lineage (NCBI taxonomy): Eukaryota > Viridiplantae > Streptophyta > Magnoliopsida > Rosales > Moraceae > Artocarpus > Artocarpus hirsutus. The sequence continues at coordinate 13,818 of CAMOHE010048949.1, read as the reverse complement.
TAAAGGTCCATCCCTTACCAATCTTTAAATCCTATTGAGGTTAATATGACCTAGTCACATATACTAAAGATAAGTCTTATTAGAGTGAGAAGTTTTAAGTCTTTTAGAGTTATTGTCATTAATCTTAGTGTTTACCAGCAAGTCCATCTTAGGTTTGATAAAATATAGATTATTTTGCATCCATCCATCACAGATAAAAGATTTGTTTTTACGAATCATCATTTTATTATTAAAAGACAATATAGAAGAGTCTTTAAATAAACAAGCTATAGAAATAAATTCCTTTTAAGTTTAGGAACATAAAAAAAATCTCGCAAAAATAAATTCCTATAATTATCAAAATAAAGATGGACGTCTCCCACTGCATTACCAACATTAAAGATCCATTGCTCATCCAAAGTGTGAAGTCTTCAAGTAGCCGGCTTCTTGTTTCTTTGAACCTCTACAGAGAAACACAAACATGATTAGTTGCTCCGGAATCTATAACCCAAGTGTCATTGAATTCATCAACTAAACAAGTTTCTAAAACTAGAAGATCACACTTACCTCCTCAGAAAAGGAAGTCCTTGCAATTCTTCTTAATGTGCCCAACCTTTTTGCAAAAAAATCACTTAAGATTCTTTGGGTTCTTCTTTTCTTATTCTTGTTCTTGCCATTTGCAGGAGTAGAAGACTTTCTGTTCTTGGCCTGTTACTTCTTTCCATTCCTTGGGTTGGGATTGGAATTAGATGCAGCCGTCAAGTTGGCCTCACCACCCGCAGGAGTTTCCCTGATCAAACATTCAAACTCCTATAATTGCTTCATCAAATCTATTAAGGTCATATCCCATCTATTGCTTAAATTAAATGTAGCTCTAAATGGAATAAACTCCTTAGATAGAGTTTCAAAGACCATAGTCATCTGAGTTTCAGCATCAATGTCAGCTCCATTGGTTTGAGCTTTCGCAAGACTAGCATCATATGCTCCTTTACAGATGTCCCTAGTCTTTGTTTATAGTTTAAGAGTTTCCAAGTGCCCCTTGCCGCTTTGTTAGGGACTGGCCTCTAAACATATCTTCAAGATTGTCCAAGATCTACCTAGCTGTCTCGTAATCTTTATGTTAAGCCTGCAGCATGTTATTCATGCTGGCCATAACATAACAGTGGGCCTGATCATTAGCATTTTTCCAACGATCATACGCTTGGATTTGCTCATTAATGGAATCTCCCGTAGGCTTAGGAGGATATGGTGTTGTCAGCACAAACTTTAGTTTCTCAAAGGATAGGATAATTGTTAGGTTCCATTTCCAATCATTATAGTTCTCACCGGTTAATTGGTTTTTATCAAGTAACAAAAATAAAGCATTTTCAGACATTTTTAATATACAATAAAGAATCATATATCAAACATAAGCAAATATGCAATAATAATTTAGTAAGATAACACAATCATGTAAAACATAAAAATGTGTTTATGTGTCAAAACATTGAAAATATCACCACCTTACAACGATAATTCCCAACTTAGAATTCAACGAGCTACCTAGGGAAGACTTGCCAAATTCAATTAACCACATGGATCCCTTCCTGATTGTTATATGCCATCTAGGACCCGTATGATCTAGCATACATTAATAATCATTTCTTTGACCATCAATTTTATTGACAAAGCTTCTAGGGGAGGTTAATAATAAAATTAATATGAGTATATAACCATCGTTTAAATATTTTATCCATGATTTATAATCACCACCTAGGTGTGCAACGATAAATCATGCTAAAATACCTTATCCACTCAGAGGTCCAACCCAATACATAATGAAGTCTCATCCTAGAGGTCGGAACCATCATATGCTACCTATGGACCAACGATGGAGTTCGTAGGTCTTCTCTTCAAAAACCTTCTCCTACTCAATCTTTTGAAATCAAGGTTTTATTTTGAGAACATGCATGAACAATTTTTAATGAGTGGCACTCCCTATTCTGTATGACATGTTATCAATATACATGGCAAATCATATTATAATGCAAACAAGCAAAGCAATCATGCAAAGCCACAAGCAAAATAATAATAAATAATTGTAATATTATGGTTTCACCCTAAAGAAAAGAAAATAAAGATTAGAAGAGATAAATCGAAACATATTATTGATTCTTTATCCTTGAATCCTCAAATTGTATCCTTCTTCATGTAATGTCCATCTTTAAGTCCTCAATCTTGTATAGATCGAATACCCTATATTTTTGGTCATATCTAAATTTTATGTTTCTCAAAATTGTCCTAAAAATAAAATTAAAACTACATTGAAAAACATACCTTTTTTGAAAAAATTTACAGCTTTCTATCGACATGCCTATCTATGTGATCAGACTGCCGGTCACGACCCTTCGGCCTACCAAACTTTATAGGTCTACGTACCAGTCATGAAAAATCAGCCTGCCAAACCAGAAAGTTCGGCCTACCACTAGAGCCATTAGATTTCTGCCTTGCAGATGACCTATCGATCTTGAAGTCTGGCCTGTCGATCTGCAACCATAGGCTTGCTGGACCTAAAGGTTAAGCATGCTGAGTGAGCAGAAATCACATTTTTTAGAAAATACAGTTTTTTAATGTAATTTATCAATTTTCTTTTCAACAATTCAAAAACATAAAACTAGAGACTTAGGAAATACCTATAGAACACTAACATCCATCTTCTAGATCTATCTTCAAGATTCGTCTCGTCCGAATGATTATTAATTACAAAAATCTTACAAAATTAAATAATAATTCCTAAATGGTCTACCATCTAATTATATGAAAAAACTAGATGCATATTCTAACCTTTAATGAACCGTAACCGGCATTAATTAATTAATTAATTATTAAATAATAATTTAATCAACCATAATTAATTAATAAACATTTACTATATAATCCATGACAATGTATAAATATATAAAAACCCTAAAGTGCCAACTCTTTAAAAAATTAAATTCAAGCATAGGAGAGATCAAGATCACATAATTTATACATATAGTATCATCACAAACTCATAAATTTATGTAAAAACCATGGCTCTGATACAAATTGTTTGAAATGTAACATCCAATAGAATTTTAAAAATCTTATACTGGAGTATTTTTCAAAACATAAGTTTGATACACTATCTACATAAATTAATCAGATCTTACTAACCTCGTTTACCAAAAAGCTCCTGTAATTTGTGAAGAGAATGGCATTCTAAAAGAGCCTCAACTAACTTGTCTTCTTTACTATTCTCTATCCACAATCGAAGTGCGTGTGGGCAAACAACTTATTGTTGCTCCCAGGTGACTATAATTCCAACCAATCAAGAAAACCCAGAAGTAAGGTTCATGATTTGTAAATAATAGCTCTCAAGGAGTTGCAGAAACTTACAGACCAGAGAGCTCACTCTTAATTCCTCAACTAATCTAAATAACTTATGAATCTCACTCCCTATTTATAGAGTTTGTGGCCAGGTTGGTCCTTATCAGATAAGACTTTGAAAATTTGAATCTAGATCAATATTTGATAAAAACATGTGATCAGATTAATATTTGGTCAGTAGGCCAAATTGGTCGATCGGCCTACAGAGCTTACTTCATCGACAGGCCGAACCTGAAGATCGGCCTACTGAACTTACGATAAATGATCCCTATGAATCTTTTATTTCCTACCCAAGATTCTTGGGATAGAGCCTCAGTGTTAATTCAAATAACCCAATAGAGAAGTTATCAAATTAAAACAGTCATACTTAGATAATCTCTAAGAAAATAAATATTCTTGATAATTTAACAAGTTTATCTTGAATTAATTTACTCAAAATTAATTCAACCGATAAACAGACATGAATTATTTGATCCTAATAATTTAACAAGTTTATCTTGATATAATTTATCACAAAATTAATTCAACTGATAAACACACAAGAATCACCTAATCCTACCAAAATTTAGCCAAAATGATAATTTAACATAAGTCACCAATTTATTGGAAAAGCATGCCGTATCATTACAAGATTTATTATGAGCTAGCAAAGAGGAGTTGAAGGACCTATATAATTCAAGCTCCTAACAATCATGAAACCCAAGATCCTAGATATACATTTCATAATTATCAATCCTAACGCTACTCCACTAAAAGTTTAGAGCTACACTCTCGAATTGTATAGAATTACAAAGCTTGAATAGCTAAGTCTCCATGGCATATTATAATGTATCATATTCCCATAGGATATCCATAATCGGCTTAAAGATAAATTCTATCTTACCTTCTCGATTATTTTCTCTTACGTTCTATTATCTCGTCATAAAAAAAACTTACCATCCAAAGATAGTATACTATTTAGTTACACCTATGTATCCAAATGGTTAAACGCTCTAGTTTTTCAATTATAGGAAAACGCATATAAGAGGATATCATCGACTCCTAAAGAGGTGCTATGGATTCCTATCTATGAATAACAAGTCTATGTTATCAAGAGTCTTGTCCCATCGTACCAGTTTGCATTCCATCATAAAATATGGATGTCACCTATTGGTACATTAAAAGACATAAATCAAGACAATAGGCCCACTATTCATCGTAGGATTAAGATACAATACATATGATTGTCTAAAGTGGATTGATTTGCTGAGACAGAATTATCCATCCAAATCAATTACACTTTATGTCTCGATCCAATACATCATCACGTATGACAATGCACCAATGTTACTATTCATAGAGTCCACCTCCGATGGCCAAGACAAACTATCTTCCATTAGGGATATAGACAACATAACAATCTTTGCATGAATACAACACCCAACTATATTCCATCGATTGCGAATCTTATAATTTAGGCTGTCACCTTTAGAATAATGTCTTCCGCATAATCTGTCTATCAAATTCTTGATTTCAAAGGTTTAAGCTGATAGTTTTAGACTATTATTTGCTTTTCATACATTTAACAAATATAAACGTAAAGAGGACAACAATTTGGTATATGACTAGTAAATAAACTCTTTATTGATAAAAATGTCTCTAAAAACAAATTACATTTTTACTCCTTAAGGCATACATGTCTAACACATAAGTCACCAATTTATTGGAAAAGCACGCAATATCGTTAGAGGATTTATTATGAGCTAGCAAAGGGGACCTAATGAACCTATATAGTTCAAGCTCTGATAATTATAAAATATAATATTCTAAATACACATTTTATAATTATTAACTCTAACACTACTCCACTAAAATCTTAAAGCTGCACTCTCGAACTACATAAAATTATGAAGCCCAAATTAGCTAAGTGTCCATGATATGTTATGATGCGTCGTATTCCCATAAGATATCCATAATCAGCTTAAAGATAAATTCTACCTTACCTTCCCGATTATTTTTATCTTACATTCCATTATCCACTATTGGAAAACTTACTACCTAAGACAGTATACCATTTGGTTACACATATGTATCTGAATGGTTAAGCACTCTATTTTTTTCAATTACAAGATAACGCCTAGAAGAGGATATCATCAACTCCATAAGAGGATATCATCGACTCCTAAAGAGGAGCTATGGATTTCGTATTTATGAACAATAGGTCTGCACCATCAAGAGTCATGTCTCCAACGTCCCGGTATGCTCACCATGATAAAATTAGGATGTCACCCTTTGATACATTAAAATACATAAGTTAAGACAACGAGCCTATTAGTCATTTCAGGATTAAGATATAACACATATGATTGTCTAAAGTGAATTCATTCATCCAGTCAGAATTACTTCGCAAGTAGAAACATTGATATATTGTCATAGGTAACGATATATTGGATCGGGATAAAAGTTAAATTGATTTGATTAATAATTTTATTTGTTTAAATTAATTCACTTTAGACAATCATATGCATTGCATCTTTATCCTGAAATGAATTAATGGGCCTATATTCTTGATATGTGTTCTTGATGTACCAAAGGGTGACATCTTGAATTATATGAAGGTATGCATATTGATACATTAGAGGCATGACTCTTGATTGACGTAAACTTGTTATTCATAGACATGAAATCTATAGCTCTTTTGTAGAGTTACTAATATTCTCTTATAGGCATTATCTAGTAATTAAGAATTAAAGCACTCAACCATTTCGATACATAGGCGTAACCGAATAGTATACTGTTTATGAATAATAAATATTCCAATGGTAAGATAATTGAACATAAGATGAAAATAATCAAGAAGGTAAAATAGAATTTATCCTTAAGCCTATTATGAATATTGTACGGTGATGTTACATATTATGATATGTCATAGACTATAAACTTATTAGAGTTTTGTAATGTTATATAGTTTGAGAATGCAGCTCTAAGCTTTTAGTAGAATAGCTTAAGAGTTAATAATTATAGAATGAACGTGTCGGGGACGTGTTATTTTATAATTATAAGAGCTTGAACTATATATGTCCATCGAGTCCCTTTTGCTAGCTTACAATATTTCCTGTAACCACATAGCATATTTTTCCTGCATATTGGTGAGTTATGTTAATTCTTAAATTGGTTTGAATTTGGTTGATTAGATTTAGTAATTCATGTTAATTTATTGGTTGAATTAATTCAAGAAAAACATGTTGTATTTTTTTTATATATTTTTTATTTCATATGGGATTATCTGTATATGGCTGTTTTAATAAGATAATTTCTTTATAAGGGTATTTGAATTAAAACTAAGACTCTATATAAGATTCTTGTGCAGAATATATAGAAATTTCCAGAACTGGGCGGATCAATAGGCCTGTGCCTTCGTCTAGTCGGCCATTTGAGGCAAACTTAGCTACAAAACAGCACAACTGGTAGGCCAATGGTAAACTGGGTGGACCAACAGGCTGGTGCCTTTGTCTGGCCGGCCATTTAAGCAACTTAGCTACAAAACAACACAACCGATAGGCTAGTGGTCAGGACCGACAAGCTGATTAAACGAAATCCTCTTACTCATTTTGAATGCATTTTGATGCAAATTTTGACTTAGTTTTGAATTTAGAAGCCTTATCTAAGTAGAATTGACTCTCTACCCGTCACTATAAATAGGATACTTGTTCATATTATTGTTTAAATCACTACACAAATTTAAGGAGAGTAATCTAGAGAGAGAAACCATGAAACTTCCATAGGGCTATTTGTTCAACATCCCAAACCTTAGCTCTTAGTTTTCTTTTGTGGTTGAAAGGAGAAGTTACTAAGAGGCGAATCAAAGGATGTGTGTCTGCTTGCATTCTGGTTGTGAAAAAAAGAATAGCAAAGAAGACTAGTTGATTAAAGCTCTTCTAGACGCAATTCTTAATAGCAATTTTGTCAAGGTTTTTCTTGTCAAAAATATGGTTCCAATTCTAAGAGGTATGTAAGATCTTAATTAATTTATATACATAGCATGTCTAACTTATTATTTAGAAAAAGGCTTTGATTTAAAATTTTAAAATTCTGCTGCGTTCACATTTTTCTAACAATTAGTATTAGAGCCATGGTTTTATGGAGATTTTACGAGTTTGTGATCATTATATGTATGTAAATTTTGTGATGTTAATCCCTCCTAAGCTTGAATTATATTTTTTAGAGAGTTGGCACTCTAGGGCTTCTATATAATTATATGTTGTTATGAGATTATATGGTGAATGATTATTAATTAATTATTATTAATTAAATTTCTATTTTAATTATTATATGAGTTAATTAATTTTGCCAGTTATGGTTCCTTGTAGGTCAGAATATGTATCTAGATTTTTCATGTAATTAGATGGCGCTCTATCATCACCGTTTAGAATTTATTATTTTAATTTTGGTTTGTAAATTTGTATTAAAATTATTATTCAAAGAGAAGACAAATCTAGAATATGGAATTAATTGTTGCGCCATTTATTTTTTGTGTTTATAAATTTTCATGTTTTTGAATTGTTAAAAAGAAGCTAAAAAACTGCATAAAAATTATTTTTATGCAAAAGTTGGAAAAATGTTAATTCGGCATCTGCTGGCAAACCATTTACCCTGTACCGGCCGGTCAAATGCTGATAGAGCCATGGTTTTGTATGAAACCAACAAGTCGGTGGTCACCAACTGTTGGTCGGACTTGAACAGAAACATTTTAAAAAATGGGTGTGTTTTCTGGTGTAGTTTTTTATTTTTATTTTTAAGAAAATTTTGAGAAACATGGAGTTTTATAATAACCAAAAAAAAAAAAATTTCGACCTATATGAGATTGAAATTGAAGATAGATACCATATGAAGGAGGATACAACAAGAATATACAAGATGAAGAATCGATATATGTTTCATTGATCTTTTTGTTATTTTAATTTTCTTTTCTCTAACATTGGACTATAATACTACGGTTAGTTATTATATTACTTGTAGCTTTGCTTATTGCATTGCTTGTTTGCTTTAAAATATGTTTTGTCATGTATGTTGATAACATGTCATGTAGAATAGGGAGTACTACTCATTAAAAACTATTCATGCATATTAACATAAAACCTTGATTTCTAAAATATTGAGTGGGAGAAGATTTTCAAAGAAAGGACTTAAGGCCTCCATTGTTGGTACATAGATGCATTATGTACCAAGTTGGATCTCTAAGAAGATTATGTGCTTTAGCATGTTTTATCGTTGTTCACCCTTAGGTGTCGATTATAAACCATGGATAAAGTAGTTGAAATGATGGTTAAACACTTAAGATTAATTTTACTATTAACCACCTCTAGGAGCTCTGTTATTAAAGTTAATAACAAAAAAAAGCAATCATTAATATACGCTTAGATCAAATGGGTCTTGATGGTATATAATAATCAGAGGGTATCAATGTTCCTAATTAAATTTAGCATGTCTCCCCTAGGTGACTTGTTGAAATTATCCTTGTGAGATTGTGTTTTTTTTTCAAGATTTTGACACATAAACACATTGTATGCTTACTTGTTTATGTTATCTTACTAAATTGTTATTGAATATTTGCTTATGTTTGATATATGTATATATATTGTAGATCAAAATGTCTACAAACATTTTATCTTTGATACTTGATAAAAGCACTTTAACTGGCCAGAGTCGTAATGATTAGAAAGGGAACCAGTATATCATCCTATCTTTTGAGAAACTAAAATTTGTGCTAACCAAATCGTGTTTGCCTATGCCTACCGGTGAATCCACTAATAAACAAATCCAAGTATATGATCACTAGAAGGATGCTGATGATTAGGCCCGCTATTATATCATTGTTGGCATGAATAACGTTTTATAGGCTCAACATAAATATCATAAGACTGCTCGTCAGATCATGGATAATATTAAGGACATAATTGGAGGCCAAGCCTTGATGAAGCAGCAAGAGGCTCTTCAAAAGCTTCTCAACTTCAAACAAGAGTTGGGGACACCTATGAAGGAGCATATAATATTGGTCATAGGTTACCTCGCTGAGGCTTAAACTCATGAAGCTGACATTGATTCTGAGTCATAGATGACTATAGGCTTTAAGACTCTTTCGAAGGAGCTCATCCTATTTAGAGCTTTGGTCATAGGATGTGACTTTGACTAAGTTGATGAAGTAGTTATGGGAGTTTGAAAACTTGATCAGAGAAGCTCCAGTTGGTGGTGAGGTGAACTTGGTGGTTGCATCTGGTTCCAATTCCAATTTAGGAGTTTGAAAACTTGATCAGAGAAGCTCCAGTTGGTGGTGAGGTGAACTTGGTGGTTGCATCTGGTTCCAATTCCAATTTAGGAAATGGAAAGGAGCAAAAGGCCAAGACTAGGAAGTCTTCAATTCCGACAAAGGGCAAGGATAAGAAGAAAAAGAAGAGAAACCCAAAGAAGCTAAAGTGCTTTTTCTACAGGAACATTAGACACATAAAGAAGAATTATAAGGACTTCCAATCTAAAAGAGGTAAGTACAAACTTCTAGCTGTTAAGACTTGTTTAGATAGAATCAAGTGACACTTGGGTTATATAGATTATGGAGCAACTAATAATGTTTCTATTTCTTTGTAGGGGTTCAAGGAAACGAGAAATCTACTACATGAGCACTTCAGGTTACGGATGGGAGATTGATCCTTAGTGTTGACTGAAGTGGTGGGAGACATCCATCTTTATTTTAATATTTATAGGAGTTGAGTTTTAAGAGATTGTTTTTATGTTCCTAAACTTAAAAGGAATTTAACTACTGTCACTTGTTTATTTAAAGATTCTTATTCAATTTCTTTTAATAATAAAGTTATGATTCGTAAAAAGAAATCTTTTATCTGCAATGGATGTATATAAAATAATATGTATTTTATCAACCTGAAGAGGGATTCACTACTAAACATTTAGATTAATGATAACTCTAAAAGACTTAAAACTTCTCACTCTAATAAGACTTATTTTAGTACTTATAATTATATTATATTGGCCTAAATAGGATTCAAAGGTTAGTAAGGGATGGACTTTTAAGTCATTTAAAGGTAGAATCTATGCCACAATGTGAATCTTATTTGGAGGAAAAAATTACCAAAAGACCATTCAGGTCTAAGGGCAATCGAGCTAAAGGGGTTCTAGAACTTATGCATAGTGATGTTATCACTACTACAAAATGTGGATTCCACGACGGTTATAAACCATCATGGAAAAATTTCATGACGGTTAAAAAACTGTCGTGGAAACGTCTGTCGTGGAACAAGACCAAGTTTTCACCACCGTTTTTTACCGTCGTGTAATAGAATAATTGACGCGCAAGATTGGTGGGAGTGCTAATTTTTCACGACTGTTTTATTCCACGACGGTTTTTGATGAAAACTGTCGTAGAAGCTCCTCCTTCCATGACGGTTTTGTGTGAAAACCGTTGTGAAAATTTGGTATTTTTGAAAAAAAAATTCTCCCATAATTTCTATTTCCCACGGGATGGCCAGTCCCATGTGTTATCCATTACATCAAGGCCCTAATTACATACAATAATTGCTGTGTATAAAAAATTGCATTGTATTTACAAGATCATTTTACATTTGAGCTATTTTGAGCACTTTGTTAATCTACTATAATGTGTACCTATCTAAAAAGCACAAACCTATTTACAAATTGTACCCACTCTAATCTAACTTCATGTATATCCGTATGTATATAAAAATCTTTTTTTCCTAAGGCTTGTATACCACTTGTAATTATATCCTGTATGAAACGTAGAATAAAAAAACCACATTCTATGTTTCCTTATTGTCTTGGACACTTGCATTTAGAATATAATGTTTTGTTCGGTTGGTTTGTGACACCGGTTCCTGCTTGAAGCTTCCAATCGTTAAGCGCCCTAATGATGTATCATGTTTAAATAATAAATAAATTAATAGACGATACAATTATGTGACACTAAAAACAATTAATTTTATAAGACACTATTAATACTTACAATCTTGTGACCAATAAGAAATCCTCATGTGGTGGGTGTTTGAGGGGGTCAAACCAATATATTTGGTCCTCCCATGGCAAAATAAGTCCCAACATCTAATGTTCTCCAACGTTGTATGGCAGGAAAAATAATTTCCCCCTCGGTACTTCAGCTAATAGGTGGAGGAGTGATGTGGCATGCTCTTTATGATCACTCTGCAGGTCTCTTGCAGCATTGAAACAATGGCCGGAGATATGAAGCCAAAATTTTACGCCATGCCTTGAAGTTCACAATATTCTGCAAAAAAACTACAATAAAAAATATTACAGTGAATTACTTTAAAACACCTTACAACTCTACATATATATTTAAAATATTGAAATAAGGCTGGAGTTATCACCTGAGGTATACGAGGATACAGTTTGCCCCAATTTCTTCGAAGCTGATGAAGTCGTAAACGTCTTCATACCCCATATAGATAGGCAAATCATTGTCAGTGACATTTACCGGTATCGGGCACTGAATGGTCGACCCATCGCGCATGAAAGAATGTGCGTATAGAGCTAACTGCGTAAATTCTTGAGGTACTAAAGCGAAGTTAAATGCACATAGGTGCTCATTAGCAACGGTTTGTCCTTGGCATTGTTGAACCTCAGGTTGTGATTCTCTTGCTTTTAGAGAGCTTTTCTTTTTTTGTCGTTTCTTTCCGCTTAGATCTTGGGGAACATGGCTAGGTGCTCGACTCGTCTTTGTCAATGTGATGATTTCAACTAATCTCTTCGGCCAAGCGACAAAGCTTCCTGCTGCTTCACCCATAGTTGTTGCTTCAAGTGTTGGAACAGGCAATTCAACTATTCTAACTCTGATGGTAGTGATGCTAACGCACACGTTCTCTTCCTCTAATAATCATCCATGAACTGTATCAGTTGGAAAGCTCTCCATCCACACCTTCCCAAGTGCAACAAGTGTACACCCACCATTAACTCTATCCTCAACGAAGAGCCTACATTGTTAGGGCCCTTGACGAAGAGGTGACAATTGGACTTCTGGAGCTTCTGCTATAGTATTGGGAGGGTTACAACTAGCTGTGAAGCTATTGCGTTGTGAGATGCTATCATCCGTCGACTTAGCACGTCCTTGGGAAATGAGCTCAATCACAAGACTTTAGAGTTCTGCATCTTCGACATTTGAAAATTCAATTTTGACGATCCTGGTTGGAGGTCGAAGTATTGAGACTGCTTTACATACTTTGATTGACCATGAACATGTCCTGAATGTTTCGGTTTCCCTAGTGTCCTCGACAAAATGTCATCATTACTGATCAATTGGAAGCTCCCTTGACTCTGTTGCGTTGTGTATTCATCCTGTACAAGAATAACACATCCATGTTATTCAAGCAATCCTTCATCCACCCATAGTAAAATACAAATTAATTGTTCGTGTTTAGTAGACTTACAATCAAGTTGGAAATCTCTGCTACTTTTGGATTTTTAAACTAGCCATCAGGACCTTGACGTGATTTTACCCACAGCTCCTCCCGTGTTGGTTACACGCTTGTCTTTGCAAACTGTGTTACGCTATGTTAGTAACATAGTAATGTAGCAATAATTGATATATGTAGTTTGAGTTAATTAGTAACGTACCATGGATTGCTCGAGCTCTCTATATCCTACTCGGCCAACCATAGAACAGTATTCATTTTTTGCTCTTATTTTTCTTGCATTTGATGATAACAGTTGGAAATCACTGGAACGTCGATACCTCACAAAAGCTTCCCAATCTTCATCGTTTATGGAGGGGCAGTAGTGTGCTACCGTAGGAGACCGTTTATATATATTTACGTCCTCCTCCGAAATGGAAAGGTATAGCTGTACGAAGGTAACGTAGAGGTCGGATCTAAACCCCTTTGCTAATTCACTGCAAACCTTTAAAGCCCTTTTCCTATACCAATCCTCAACTGTGAAAGCTTCGTATATCTGTCTCTAATCCTATACCAATCCTCAATCTTTTGTCCATATTGGAGCATGCTATCGACTAAGGACTCCGATCCAACTGCTTAATTCATGACCGGGTGTGCCTTCTAGTTGGCCTTTCGAATCAAAAGTCACTTCAATTCTTAAACCTTTCTTTCTCATTCGATGAATTTTTTTCATTAATGTTGCCCTTCGGTCAAAGTCTACTTTTGGATCAAATTTGGTTCGCCTTCGTGGCTTACTGCGATTGTTTCCCTTGCTATGTTGCGTTACAGATGAAGTACAGCCTTCGTACTCCTTCTCGTACTTGTCACTATCGAATTCGCGAGACATTGTACCTATGCAACGTATTCAAAAACTACATATACATACTAATATTGATCACAAACTACACATATTCACATACTAATATCATGACTTGCACAATTTCACATAATTTTTCTCTAATAGACATATTGAAATGTTCACCACAAATTGCACAATTACTTT
>CAMOHE010048948.1:51668-67954 GCA_946598075.1 Artocarpus hirsutus | reverse complement strand
CTAATAAAAGTCTAAAGTAGAGCCAGCCTACCAATGCAAATAAGAAAAATTTTACCTGATTCCCATTGTTTGAGATCAAATAATTACGGGATCTAGAGACCAAGATGGAACTCAAGGTTTGGTTCCTTTTTGCTGCCTCTTCTTCCTCTTTCAAGAAGTTGATTCTTTCACGGGTAAATGGATAGCCATCAACTCCATGTTCCATCACAATCATGGTCCCATTCTCAGTTGCAACTTTCCCATTTGAGTCGATAAAGACAAGTTTAGGAATTCCCCTCACTTTGAACAACTCCTTCAGGCGCTTCCTTGTGTCCGAATCAGCAAAGGGGATAGCAAGCCATGGCATGTGAGAGAAGTAGCCATTGAATGACTCGTCATCTTTATCAGAAGACACAAAGACCACTTCGAAGTCGCCTTTCGACGCCACTTCTTGGTAGACCTCAACCAACTTGGGAGTGAAACGGCGGCAAGGACCGCACCACGATCCAGAGAAATATATCCCCACAATCTTCCCGCTCAAGCTACCGATTGCAACCTAAAATTACCAAAAATAAACAAACTTTGAGCAACCAATCAAAATACATTTCCAGACAAGCACAAAAACATTTCAATGAAGAGAGAAATAAACATAAAAAACCATCAGATCATCATCGAATTGAAACTTTTCAAGACTAGGACAAAAAACTTGCAATGAAGCGCGAAGAAGACCCCAATTTGAACCTAAAAATTACCAAAAAATCACTTATACCTTACAATGAAGAGAGAAATGAGACATCTAAAACCATCTGATCATCAATTAAACTTTTAATTCAGCATGATAAGAAACCCACTTAGATAATTGAAAAATAATCTTCACAAATAAAGCAAATAACAAACGAACGAACGAAAATAGAAAGAAAATACGATGTAAGTCAACAAAACCCGATCAATCAAAAAGCTTTGCTAGAAACAAGGTACTTCCTGTAATATTCACAAATAAAGGGAAAAACAAACAAACGAACGAAAATAGAAAGGAAAAACGATGTTTTAAGATAATCCAGTACTCGAAATTGTTTTTATGCGAGAGTCGTACCTGGTCGCCATTGTTGCGGACGAGGAAGTCCCTCTGGTCGGAGGAGAAGAGCGCCGATAAGTCATGAGAGACGCCATCATCATCGCCGTTCGCCATTTTCGAGTCTGCGGATGGAAAGTGGACTGAGCTTTGGCTTTTTTTTTTTTTTTTTCTCTGTCAAGTCTTTTCTTGTTGCAGCGTTTTTACATAACTTGCGTCAATTTCTACTCTTACTTTTGGGTCCATATATGCGCCTCGGCGAGATGCTTTTTTTTTTGCCTTCGTTGTTAAGTTTTTTTTTTGGATTGAGATTAGGGCTGATAATTTAAACACGACACGATAATATGATATAAAAATAACACAAAATAAATAAGTTTAGACCGTATTTTTATTAATTATGTCATAAATAGATTGGCATGAATAACACGAAAATAAACAGACTGTATTCGTGCTAACACGCTAAACACGCCTTAACACGTTTAATTAAACGGGACGTAAACGTGTTGACACGACACGATCCATCTATTTATAATACATTTAAACTTAAAAATAAAAACATTTGAAATATTTATAGTAAGTTTGTATTAATTAAATATTGTGTTTTTGTTAATTTTCTTTATTCGGTTTTTAAAAAAAATTATATTTTTTTAATTTTTTAAATTTTTTTATTTTTTTTAATTTTTAGTTAATTGGGTCATAAACGTGTCATATGCGTGTTGTTATCGTGTCAACCTGTCACAGCACGTTTAATAATTGTGTTAATCATGTCGTGTCGTGTTACGCATGTCATAGGCATGTCGTGTTCGTGTTTGCATTTCTGGCACGTTTATTATTCGTGTCGTATTCGTGTTCGAGCTAAATGTGTCGTGCTGTAAACGTGCCGACACAAACACGGCACGAACACGATTATTACCACCCCTAATTAAGACGATGAAGTTGCTCTCCAATTTCGTATAAATACGACCAAAAAAATTAGATGGTTTGTCTTGTGCGGTTCTGGTTTATAATTTGTGATTCGAATAAATTAAATGGTAGTTTTAAATTAATATTTAGAACATAAAAGTATTAAAAAATGATAAAATATCATATTATTTAAAATAATAATTAGTATTTAAAAAGTTATAATTTATGAAAAAAAATGATAATGATTTTTATTGTAGAAAATAATTATACCTATAAGAACTCGAAGAGATAAAATTTAAATTTTGACGGTTTTAATTGTTTTCAAACTATTTTTATGTTTTAAATTGATCTTGATTATTACTTTATTAAATATTAATTTAAATAATAAAAACACCTTTATTATTTAAATTACCTTTAACGATTTTTAACCAACCTACCAGCCTACTTATAAGACAATTAAAAGTAAAATAAAAAGAGTGTGCATTAGAATTAAGAAAGACCAGAAAGAAAAGCTTTGATATTAAAAAAAACAAAAATAGAAGCCGTTGGGAAAAATAATGTGAAAGTTGGATGCGAAGAAAATGTTGTCGACAACCTTCAATCAAGTCGTTGTCACTTAGTCATTTGACACGTCATGTCTCCTACGCAATAATTCTTTTTCCTTTTTTTAGACAACAGTATTTGTTTTTTTTTTTTGTGTTCCCATTGGTTGAAATTTTCGTGGGCCTTCGCCCAAGACAAAACCCAATTATTCGGCTTGTCGGCCAGCTTTCTCCGGTGGGTTACCACCGACCTGTGGCAGTGGCACGTTGCTTTGTGTTTTTCTTTCTTCTTCTTTTTTCTTTTTTTAATAATACGTTATTCATTTTAAGAGTTATTTACACTAATAATCTCTAAAAATGAAAATTGTCTCACTTTGATCCCGGCCTTTAATTTTATAAACTGTTTTGAAGAACAGTTTGAATCAACAGTTTTTATGTGAAAACTGTAGCATGTGAGAGCTTTTACATTGTAACATTTTACTGTAACATGTGAAAACTTTACACTATTTATCATTGTAACTGATGGTTATAACTGCTTTTTCAAACGGCCCATTAAAGGCTGTAAAACTCTTGATATTTGCAAAACACATACACACAAGTGGTAAGTTCAGGTGAGTAGCAGGTTTCAAATCCCGACAAGTTGAGGCAAATTGTATTGTTGTTGAGTGATAAATATGAGATTTGCTAGCTTGGCTCGACTTGCCACCCAGATTTGTTGTTTCGCTTCACCGTCCAAATCCTTGCCTCACTTCATCCTCTTTTGACATTGTCTAGTTGTTGCCAGCTCGCCTCGCATCGCCAAATTGCCCCTCATTACCCCATTTCAAAATGCATACCATTGTCCTCGAGCTTTTTGCAGGATGGATTCTCTTGGTCTCTTCTTTAGTCGCCCTTTTCTACTACAATCTCGGGCTTTGTACAACAAGAAAATACTATTTGTGGTGGCAATATCAAAGTGACTGCGATTCACAAGGTTTTCTTCTGTCTATCAAAGTGATGCTAAACATACGTAATTGTTATGGTTTTGCAAATGTTAGGGTGATACATCCCTTGAAATTGAAAATTGTGGGTCAAATTAAGATAACTTCTACTTTTAAAAGACCACTGGTGTAAATAACCTCAAGTTTAAACCAATTCAGCTAGAGAGTCAAACCACACCAAACCACTCCCTACCCACAAAAATATAATAAAAATTAAATCAATGCATATAGAAGGAAATTAAACAAGAAAACAAAAACCTGCAATTAGTCCTCCTTTCAATCAACAAAATTACATTTTGTTCATACTGTGATGATTTAAAAAGTGTCCCTATTTGCTTTAAATGAAATTATTAGAAAATTCTTTAACCCATCAACTTTTAAAATTTTGGAGACATAAAATTAGGGGTAAAGTGAGACAACTGTTGATTGTTGATGTTTTTGTAAGGCTCAAAATTGAAATTAATCCAAAAATATAAGTATCCTAAAATAAGTTTATGATTGGAGCTTTAATGCTCTTAAAAAAAGAATTTGATGTTTCCTTTTTTTAAAGCAAAAAAAAAAAAAAGATGTATTTTTAAGTTTTATAATATGTTTGTTTGCAAATAAGCTTTAAATTTCCTTTTTAAAAAAATGTTTTAAATTGTTCAAGTAAAATTAAGATAGAGTCCTGATTATATATTTAAGGATTTTTTTGTATGAAAAAACATTAACCATCTATATATTAGAAGGTGTTTGACAAATAAGTTCAAACTTAAAAAAAAAGTTTAAAGACTATAACATGTGAGATTTTAGGCTGCAGCATGTAAGAGATTTATATCGTAGAACGATTCAAACTAAAAAGTTTGAATTTTTTTTTTTCCAAATGCAAGCTTAATAAAACAACAAGAACAACGATAACGCTTTAATAAAATTCAAAAGTTAATTATGATATTTCTCGTACAAACAACAAGCATAAGATTGTGGAATCGAAATTTCGAGACAATAATTAAGAATTTTAAGGTAGGATATAAAAAAATATCTAACTAATAAGGTTCTCTTCAAAATTATCAGATTTATATTAAGTTTTGTATTTTTTTACTCACTTTTATTTTGGTGATATTTTGACTAAATCTAGCATTCAAAACATGTACTATCGATAACGAAGCTTTCGCAAAAAGCTTCAAAAGAATATTAAATTTCATAAATACTCTCTAAACTAGCAATGTCATAAATGCCTCTTGGATTATTGATTTTTGTACCAATTAGAGATGTTGTGGCTCTGCCGTGCCTGAGCTTACCCATTTATTTATTGTGCTGTGTTGAGCCTGATCTAATTGATCTAATTAATCTTGACGGTGTCAAACTAAGCCTATAGCCCATTTACTAATAAGCAGTGCCCATAAAGTACTCGGGCCGTGCTCATGCCCGTATTGATATTTGTGCTTTTTAATTGTATTTTTAGCCCTTTATATATCTTTCTCATATCTAATATTAAATTTACCAAAAAAAAATAGAAACACAAAATTGTAACAAAAGAAAGTATAGCCTTGGTCTGTGCAAATTAATTTTGTTTCGAGTTTTAAAAAGAATTAAAGGACAAAAGATAATGTAACCTCTCAGAACAACCTGAACAGATAATTTGCATACATAGTAAGATCACAAATTTTTCATATAAAATCCCACAACATTACACAGACCGACTACTACAGATCATAAGCAATCACATAGAAAGCCTGACTAGAATTTATGACAAGTACAACGTCATACTGGTGTGTCTTCTTATTTGACAATAAAAAAAACAAAACAAAACAAAACAAAAGACTAGACACCAGGAGGCTGCAAACCAGATAAATACATAGCAAATTTCTAGATGGTTTATCAAACTTTGCGGCACACATCGCCTTCACAAACAAATCCCTCCGCTGTTGTCGGTTCATTCTATGCTTCTTCAGCCTGTTCCTCCAAATGCTTCAGATGTTCTTCAGTAAATGGGTAAGCATCGGCCCCATGAACACCTATGAGGTCTCGTGCATCCTTGGTGACCGTTCGACCAGAGGAGCCAATGGCTATAGCTGTAGGAATGCCTTCAACTTTGAATTTGCGGTTCAAAAGTTTATTCCTCTCATCACCATAAGGAAGGGCCAACCAGGGCATGCTGGAGTAGTATTCATCAAAGGAGGACTGATCAGTGTCACTTGAGATGAAGATCACTTCAAAATCGTTGTCTTTTGCTTTAATGTCATGATATGCCTTGACAAGCTTAGGAGTGAATCCACGGCAAGGTGGGCACCAGTGAGCTGAGAAATAGAGCAGAACGTTCCTTCCAACAAGTTCAGACACAGGCACCTGATCAAAGGCAGGATTGAATATCTGAGTCCTCCTATAGTACCATACATAATTGACAAGAAAAACTATCAAGAAACACAAATCTAGAAGTAGCAGAATGAAGAAACGTACCTTGGAACCATTTTTTCCAATTACAAAATCTTTGTCTCCAGAAACCAACAGTGACTCCAATGTCTGCGATGCTTCTTTTGCTTTCTCAATCTCAACAAGCTCTTCGAGCTTCTCAGGTGTAAAAGGGTAGGCGTCAATGCCATGTTCTTCAATGAGTTCAGCCACATTAGGGTTCAAAGTCTTGCCGTCTGGGCCTATTATAGTCAGCGTAGGAATGGTTTCGAGCTCAAAGTATCGGACGAGCTTTTCACAGCTTTTGTCCTTAAAAGGCAAAGCCAACCATGGCATCGTCTCAAGCCCCTGTTCGTACTCTTCTTCTTCATAGTCCAGAGGTATTAAAACAACCTCAAATTTCTCACCTTTTTCCTTGAGCTTATTGTAAACGTCCACAAGCATGGAAGTAAATTCAACGCATGGTTCATGAGTGCTCATTGAGAAATAGAGGCCAACTGTTTTCCCTTCGAGCTCAGACACTGGAACCTATACATATATTAAAAGATCATTAATGTTATTCACTTAATAAAAGTCTAAAGTAGAGCCAGCCTACCAATGTAAATAAGAAAAATTTTACCTGATTCCCATTGTTTGAGATCAAATAATTACGGGATCTAGAGACCAAGATGGAACTCAAGGTTTGGTTCCTCTTTGCTGCCTCTTCTTCCTCTTTCAAGAAGCTGATTCTTTCACGGGTAAACGGATAGCCATCAACTCCATGTTCCATCACAATCATGGTCCCATCCTCAGTTGCAACTTTCCCATTTGAGTCGATAAAGACAAGTTTAGGAATTCCCCTCACTTTGAACAACTCCTTCAGGCGCTTCCTTGTGTCCGAATCAGCAAAGGGGATAGCAAGCCATGGCATGTGAGAGAAGTAGCCATTGAATGACTCGTCATCTTTATCAGAAGACACAAAGACCACTTCGAAGTCGCCTTTCGACGCCACTTCTTGGTAGACCTCAACCAACTTGGGAGTGAAACGGCGGCAAGGACCGCACCACGATCCAGAGAAATATATCCCCACAATCTTCCCGCTCAAGCTACTAATTGCAACCTAAAATTACCAAAAATGAACAAACTTTGAACAACCAATCAAAAAAAATTTCCAGACAAGCACAAAATCCTTTCAATGAAGAGAGAAATAAACATAAAAAACCATCAGATCATCATCGAATTGAAACTTTTCAAGACTAGTACAAAAACCTTGCAATGAAGCGAGAAGAAGACCCTAATTTGAACCTAAAAAATACGAAAAAATCACTTAAACCTTACAATGAAGAGAGAAATGAGACATCTAAAATCATCTGATCATCAATTAAACTTTTGATTCAGCATTATAAGAAACCCACTTGGATGATGAAAAAAAAGGTTAACAACCTAGAAACATCAAAAGTAAACAAAACCCATCCGTCAAAAAACTTCGATAGAAACAAGGAACCTTCAGTAATCTTCACAAATAAAGCCAAAAACAAACATGGCAACGAAAATAGAAAGAAAATACGATGTAAGTCAACAAAACCCGATCAATCAAAAGCTTTGATAGAAACAAGGAACTTTCTGTAATATTCACAAATAAACCAAAAAACAAACAAACGAACGAAAATAGAAAGAAAATACGATGTTTTAAGATAATCCAGTACTCGAAACTGTTTTTATGAAAGAGTCGTACCTGGTCGCCATTGTTGCGGACGAGGAAGTCCCTCTGGTCGGAGGAGAAGAGCGCCGATAAGTCATGGGAGACGCCATCAACATCGCCGTTCGCCATTTTCGAGTCTGTGGATGGAGAGTGGACTGAGCTTTTGGGTGGGTTTTTTGTTTTTTTTTCTTTTCTTTTCTTTGTCAAGTCTTTTATCGTTGCAGCGTTTTTACTTGAGTTGCGTCAACTTCTTGTCTTACCTTTGGGTCTATATATAGACCTCGACGAGATGCTTTTCTTTTGCCCTTTTTTTTTTTTTTTTTGGGATCAAGACGACGAAAGTTTCTCTTCAATTTCGTTCAAATACGACAGAAAAAATTTAATGGTTTGTTTCTGTAGTTTGAAATTTTATAGTTTAAATTATTATTTTTAAGTTATATAAAATAAATAATAGCTTTAACTAACATTTAAAACATAAAAATAAAAAATAAGAATAAAATATTACATTAAAAATAATAATTGATGTTTAAAAAACTATAGTTTATAAAAAAAAATGATAATAGGAATAGTTTTTATGGTAGAAAATTATTCTATCTATACAAACGTTAAGAGGACATAGTTTAAATTTTTAAGATTTTTATTGTTTTAAAACTGTTTTTATGATTTAAGTAATTTTAGTTATTATTTTATTAAATATTAATTCAAATAATAAAAACCGTTGTTATTATTTAAACTGCGTTAACCAATTTTTAACTTATATACCAAACCGTTTGGAAGACAATTAAAAATAAAATAAAAAGAGTATATAAGAATTAAGAAAGACCAGAAAGAAAAGCTTTGATGTAAAAAAAAAAAACAAGAAAGAAAAAACCCGCTTGGAAAAATAGTGCGAAACTTGGGTGCCAAGAAAATGTTGCCGACCGCTTTCAATCAAGTCGTTGTCGTTTTGTTTTTGACACCTCATGTCTCCTACGCAATAATTCTTTTTTCTTCTTTTAGAAAATAGTGTTTCTATTTTTTGTGTTCCATTGGTTGAATTTTTCATGGGCCTTCGCCCAAACAAACCCAATTATAGGGCTTCTCGCTGGTAGTGGTACTTTGACGGTAATTAACAAGTATGGTTAACCTGTTTTTTAGTTTGTAAATAATATAAAACTCTTATAAGTTATAATAAAAAAATAAAAAAATTGTTATAGTTTAAATTTTTACTTTTTATAATATTTTAAACTAAAATGTTGGTTCTAATTATATTTGTCAAACACCCTTATTTTTTTTTTCTTTCTTTCTTTCTTTTTTTTAATAATTCCTTATTAATTTTAAGAGTTATTTACACAAATAGTCCTTAATGATGAAAATTGTCTCAATTTGATATTGGCCTTCAATTTTATAGGCGTTAAGAAGAAGAATTGCAACTAACAATTTTGGTTTAATAATTATAGCATATGAGATCTTTTACACTGTAGCGTTTTACTATAGGATGTGAGAGTTTTATATTGTTTACCATCATAACTGATAGTTAAAACTACTCTTCTAAATGGCCCATTAAAGGCTTTAATACTCTTGATGTTTGCAAAACATATACACACTAAGTGGTAAATTCAGGCAAGTAGTAGGTTTCATATTCTGACAAGTTAAGGCAAATTGCATTGTTGTTGAGTGACAAATATGAGATTTGCTAGCTTAGCTCAACTTGCCCCCCAGATTTGTTGTTTCGCTTCACCATCTAGATCCTTGCCTCGCTTCGTCCTCTTTTGGCGTTGTCTAGTTATTGCCCCCTCACCTTACATCGCCAAAGCCCCTCATCACCCCCATTTCTGATGTGTAACATTGTCCTCGAGCTTTTTACACGTAGGATTCTTCTGATCCCTTCTTTAATCGCCCTTTTCTACTACAGTCTCAATCTTTTTACAAAAGAAAACACTCCGTGGTGGCAGTATCAAAGTGACTGTGATTCACAAGATTTTCTTCTGTCTATCAAAGTGACTCTAAACATAGATGACAAAATGGGTAATTGTGTATGGTTTTGCAAATGTTAATGTAATACATCCCTTGAAGTTAAAAATTGTGGGTCAAATTAAGATAACTTCTACTCTTGAAAGGCCACTAGTGTAAATAACCTTAAGTTTAAACCAATTTAATTTGTGAGTCAAACCACACCAAACCTGAGGACAAAAGAAAGTGCGTTATCAATTAAATTTTTTTTTTCTGAAGACAATAACATTATAAAATCTTATACGATGTGGTTTTTATTATTTAATTTTTCATATAAATCAAAGAGGGTAAGTTTATATTAATAATTGATAATTTACCAACAACGGAGAATTTATTTGACTTTTTTCTTTTTTTAATCAAATTTATTAAAAATTTAGAACTTATTTATTAAAAACATTTATAAAAACACAGAAGATATTAATAAAATTAGTTTCAAATTGAATATTTTAATCGTGCTTATAATTAGAACCCAATCGTACTTTTAATGTGCTCGTACTTGCGTTCGCGTCGGGTCCTTGCCGTGCTGCGCCCTTAATATGTTTCGTTCTCAAAAGTTGCACCAAGCTCAATCCATCTAATAAGCAAGATGGACTAGGCCCATTTAATAATTGTGTCATGCTGTGTTGTGCTTGCTTTTTAACGTGCCATGCTCATGTTGGCCCATTAGCTCCGCCTATTTTGACATCTCAAGTGCCAACTAAACATGTTTTTGGAGAATTGGTTCAAACCAATTGGTTTGAACTCAAACAATGTAAAGTTCTTTATTGCTATAGTGTAAGACAAAAGTCAGTTATAATACAAAGTTTTTTTATTACTATAGTGTTTTGAACCAACTGATTCAAACGAAGTTTTCAAACACCTAATTACTCTCTAATTTTTTAAAAAATTGGACCTAAGTTGACATGAAATCAATAGTTCGGAGAAAAGGTTAACTTAAAATAAGAAATTCAAGAGACATTCTTAAAATTAAATTAGAGTAAATTTAGGGGCATCTATGAAATTAATTTAAAAAGAGCTCCAAGAGACCAAGACATCGAAGGAAAAATGATCAGTCATTGTCAAATAAGTTCTGATACTCTTGTGGGTTCTCCTTTCCGAAAGAGACAAGTCGTATTTTCATTGAAAGAAAATGTCATGTCGTCTATCTGTCTAAAGGCGACATTGTCATCTATCATGAATTCAACTACATGTCGTATGACTTGTATTTTGATTGCAGATTGTAGACAAGCAAAACACAACGATGTGTCATTTTCTAATTGATAAACAAATGACGGTAAAAAATTATGCGTCTGTTCTTTTTCATTTTCTAGTATTTTGATCATTATTTAAAATTGAGTATCGATTAATTAAGGGTATAAATTAAATACATACTAAAATTTT
Source organism: Artocarpus hirsutus (assembly GCA_946598075.1). Lineage (NCBI taxonomy): Eukaryota > Viridiplantae > Streptophyta > Magnoliopsida > Rosales > Moraceae > Artocarpus > Artocarpus hirsutus. Next base: position 57,037 of record CAMOHE010048948.1, on the reverse strand, counting down.
TTTGATATATAATTGAAAAGTCCAAAATAAATTGCAAGTATATTATAAAATACACGATATAATTATGTAAATTTTTCTTCTTAAAAAATCTTATTAATATCTCTTTAAAAATTAATTTTTTAACTAAAACTTTATTCCTTCAGGAAAATGAAATTTTCCTTCAAAGGAAAAAAACGGAAAATGAATTTTAGAACACAACAAAGCCGTGCACGGCTGCTAGCTAAATGTGTTCAAATAACAGAAACATATAGATGTTTTTTTTTTTTTTTTTTGAAACAAGGTAGGGAATGTCATCACTTTTAAGTGAGGCTTAGAGTAACTTGAATTCTCAATGTATGGTTAGAGTGGAGGGACTTACAACCAACTAGGTTGCTATAGTGATGATAAATGAATTTATGTTCTTTTACCGATATAGCGATCAATGAATTTCAAGAAAGAAAGATTTATGAAAAAAAAAAAAAACCAGCTTAATTTCAGAGCTTGTTATAACGTTTTTGGAATCTCGTTTTTTCACTTACTGGGATTTAAAATCCATCCATGTTATTAAAGAACTACTTAATTTGAAGAATGGACTATCTTTGTACACACAAATCAGTAGTACTTTGTTCGAGAATAAAACAAGAATTATCTTTTCGTGTAAAGACTCTTCTAGTTGAAATGGAAAAAAAAAAACTAACAAACAAATTAATTGCATCCCCAATAATCCTAAAATGCCGCACAAAATCTTTCCCTTTTTTTTATCCAACCTAGACCCAAGAAATTGGCACCGTTTTCGAGTTGTATTATTATGTCATGATCTATATTGTTAACCCAATAGAACTCTATGCTAATTCCTAGCCTCTCCAGAGTTTATTCTATTTTATTTTATGGTCGAAGAGTTAGGGCATGTTATGATTCTCTCGCTCTGCACTCTAATAAGGAGTGGGGCATACACTTCAGTGAGTCTCACCCTCTGATAAATGCAAAATTGGGGGCTCGAAAACATTTGTGCTTAGGTCAAAATTCACTTGTAATTTACTCATGCTAGCAGCCAGAGTCATAAAATATCGTACAATAAAATTCTATTTCATCATACGAAAAGTATTTGTTCGAATCTATTTGTGAATTTAACATACATTTTCTTTTGGTAGAAGATTTATAAAGTGGACTTAAATGTGGAATTGATTCATAAATTCTTTGCTTTAGAAGGCAATACTTGTTTCTAGTCCACGTGTAATATAAAAAAAAATTAGATAAATTTTCTGTTTCCTTGAAAATAATATACTTGTATAGAGCAATGTTGTGGATTGATCACCCTACATTCGTCCATAAATTAAGAATATGACTTTACAATTATTGGGTATGCGATGAAAGGTCGGATAACATGGTGAAGACATACATGTTGTAATTTATAGTGGCTCGCTTGGTGATGTAGACTGCAAAGGTCTCCCCCAAACATTTTTTCACCTACGCTAGTACTTTAAAAGGGAAAAAAAGTTCTCCATGCCATTTTAAAGTGGCATTATTAAGATTAAAATAAAATTAGAACCAATTAAATTGTGCCAGGTAACAAGGATACATTTGCAAAAGCATGAAGTGATAGAGAGAGCATCTTCTAGAGTGTTCATTGGAGGGCCCAAAGGTTGTCTAGTACTTGTGCTCAAGCACCAACCTGTTCTGAGAATTGGGATATATGATTGTTCTAATCATCAAAAGATGAAGATAATAGAAAAATCAAGCTCAATCCACTCTAGCAGAATAATTCTTTTTAGAAAGAAAAAGGAATAACTAAAGTCAGACAATCAAGCAACGAGTGGCCCCATTGAGCTGATAAGCTTCTTCATGAGAAAATGCTAAAGGCTATTATTGCACAGATCCCTATGTTGAACCTCATAATCTATGTCTCTAAAATATCTTGAAGTTATAAAAATCTTTAGACCAGAAAAAGCCCGGAAAGCCAAATTTGGTCTCTCATTTTTTAGTTATGTTCTTATAATATGTGCAAGACTTTCTTTCATTTCACACTATACTTGTCAAATTACAACCACCTTAAACTCTGTGATTTAAGTGAAAAGAAAGCACCTCTTCGTGCATGTCATGATCTTAATTTCATGCAAATTGACGATCAAATAATTAAAGTGTATGGTTATATGCACTTTTTCCCTTTATTATTATTATTATTTTTTTTTTACAGATGAAATGGATATTGATAATTAATTATTAAAGTGTAATATTTGGCTATGGATGGATATGTAGCGTGTACACATTCACGATTGTATATTTCTAATGGCACTATAATCACCCCCTATTTCACATACTAAAATGAGAATGCCTGCCAACAAATGCCACTCTTTCATGGGCTTTTTGGGAAATATAATTTTTCAGGCCTAAAAGCTCCAAAATCTTGCTTTTTCTCTAAACAAAGCAATCTATAGCTCCACTCTGCAGTAAAGAAAACAAGAGAATATCTTTATAGAGCCCTCCTCTTTCTTTATTAAAGAAAAGCTTCTTCTTTTTCTTTTCTTTTCTATTTTTTTTTTCAAACAAGCCCTCCAATAAACTTGAACCTCACCATTATACATAACCCCTGCTTACAGGCAACAATAATAACCTTTGCTTGTCCCATGAGTAACACCCAAAACTCTCCCTTTCCCCACACTCAAAGAACCACCCACATTATTAACCCTCTAAATCACTTGTAACATTAATACCACTACATAACAAAACACTAAATCCCAAACATCGTCTCTTCTCTTATTTTCTCTTCTCTTCTCCAAAATCTAATTAATCGGAGAACATGTCAACTTTTCAACCTCAACAACAACAACTACCACAACCCCAAAGCGAACCGCAACAACAACAACAACCAGTACTAGTTTACCCGAACCCCGTAACAAAACAGCCAGTCCCAGACTCCTCCCACCACTCAAACGGCTCGTTTGGGACAGTCTTCATCGTCTTAGCCATCATAGCTGTCGTTTCGGCCATTGCTTGCCTTCTTGGTAGGCTCTGCAACAGGCGAGTCGTCCACAACCAAAAGCCAAAGGCGCAAAGTTCCCACAAGCCATCTCGTAGTCACAAAGGAAGGTCAGATCATCATCAAGTTGAGTTTGGGAATAATGGCAGAAACAATTTTTGTGCCAGAGATCATGGAGATGTTGAGTTTGTGAATAATCCGAATAATATAAATCCTCGTCCCAAAGAAGGAGGAGGAGGAGGAGATATTGAGTTTGGGTTTGATAATAGGAGACCAGTTCCAACTGGGAATGGTGTTAAGCCTAATGGGAACAGAGAGGGAAGAGGGCATGTGGGGTTTGAGAATATTAATGGCGAAGTCAGGCACCACGGTGATCATCACGATGGTGGCCCCAGACAATCATGAATAATATATGAGATTTATATGTGGAGCTTTGATTTAGATTTAGCTGGTTTGGTATCCTTGTTGTTTTTCACTCTCAGTTTGTTTTTTTCACTTTTTTGTTTTTGAAGTTCTTTTCTATGTAATCAACTGAGAATTTGGCGTACTCATGTGCAAAATGTAACTATATATATCAATGGAATTGTGGCATGCATGAATCACGATTGATGTATATTGACCATATTTTTTTGTATGACATACGATAGCTTTTTTTTTTTTTTTTTTGCTAAAATGATCGCCTTGTTTAATTCAGCCTAGAGATGAGCTAGTAAATCAAACAATGATCAAAATAAAGATACTGTTATAAAATAAATGACAAGAAAAACATGCATTAACATGCATGAAAAGGAATTAAGTTTCAGAGTTTCATTAAAGTGTTTACTAATCTATTAGGTAATTAAGTTGCAAGCCGAATTAAACTCCTATTATTTGTTTACTTTGCTAAAGAATGTGAAGGAATTAGAATAAAATTAGTGTAGTTATAAAATTACCCTCATATGAAGTAACTAACTTAAAGTAAAGGTATATTTGGAAAATAAGTTTGTTGAATTCTCGATAAGTAAAGGCGCTATAAATTTCATCTACCAATAAATCACAGATTAGAACAAGAGAACAAGACAAAAGTTCTACATGGTTGAACCCAAAATGATCTATCGGCTCGTTTGAACATGGATTTAAATTTTTGTAAGAAAAAACTATTTACAATATATTCCAAATCAGTTACAAGATATATCAAATATTAAAAAATAAAAGAAATGATAAAAAAGATTCACTAAAACTTTTAGAAATTTTTAGTAAAATAACAAATTATGCAAATAGTGTTAGCATATTTTTTTAAAAATAATATTATCAGTAACGACATAAAATATAATATTATAGAAGTTCATGTATTTTGCAGGACAACTTTGTTACTCTTGGAAACTAGAGAGGAATTAAAAAAAAAGTGGAAAGTAGAAAGCAAAGACGTACAAAGAAGTGAAGCGAATAAGAAGATGGTGAATGGAAGATAAGTGCCCAAAAAAAAAAAAACTAGAGTTAAAAATATTATCCGAGAGAGAAAAATAAAATAAAAGGAGAAGAATGGGGAGAGTCGGAGAGAGAAGGCACAGAGCCAATTTCCTCAAAACAACGGCTGGGAAAGAATTAATAGGGAGAGACAGTATGGGTAAACCAAAAAAGAAAAAGGAATGAAAAAAAAAAAGAACGGTAAAACACAAAATTTTAAATTAGTGGGAACATATGACAAAGTTTGTATTAATACGCACTTGGTTTTGTGTGTAAATGTGCGTAAGGTGTTTGAAAATATGATTAAAGTTAAAATTTGTAAACCGAAAACTATAATACGTGAAGACTTAAAGTAAATTAGCAAAAGGATAAAGATTTACTTTTATAAATTTCTCCTGATTTATATACCTTAATTTATTTTGCCTGTATGATTTTTAAAAATGGGTCAAAATATGCTCTTAAGTTTAAAAAACCGGTCAAAATAAAAGGATTATTTTTATAAATTTCTTTTGATCTACGTCTCGATCTTTGTTTCTCTCTGTATATCTTTCTCTTGAACTTGTGTGGGCGACAGGGCGAGGGGCCATAGAGGAGGGGGACGAAGGGTAGGGGCTGCTATGGGGACGGCGAGGGAAGGGGGCTCACGCGGGGGTACAGCAGCGTGGATTGGACGTGGCTGGTGTCGCCGGGAAGGTTTTTTTTTTTTTCCCTGAAAATGTTGCTCTGTAAACCCTAAGTTGTTTTGGGATGGTTTTTTTTTTTTATTTTTTTTATTTTTTATGAATTGAATGGTGCACTTGTTTATCATTGGATGGAGGATTGTTAGTTACATTATTTTCCATTGTGATTCTGATTGAGCTTTCACGATGATTTTGGGTTTTAGTTCATTTAAGAATCGTATAAATTTCTTGGTGTAATTTACAGGGGAAAGATAGAGAGATAGAGAGATCGTGAGAGAGAGAGAGAG
>CAMOHE010048948.1:0-51648 GCA_946598075.1 Artocarpus hirsutus | reverse complement strand
CCCCCCCCCCCCCCCCCCCCCCCCCCCCCCCCCCCCCCCCCCCCCCCCCCCCCCCCCCCCCCCCCCCCCCCCCCCCCCCCCCCCCCCCAAGGAGAGGAAAGGAAAGAACTAAAAAAATTAAAATAAAATGTTTATTTTTTAATATTTATTTATTTATATTTATTTAATTATAATTTTAATATGTTTTTTAATATTTAATTATATGCCATGTTATCAATTCCGTCAAAATATAGACGAAATTAGATGGAGAAGGTAAAATAATTGGTTTTCTATAGCTCAATGGAGTTGTAACTAATTTTAAGAAATCAGAGAACATAGTGAATTAGAATACATTAGTGAAGAAGAATTTACAAGAATGATCCTAAATAAAACCATAATAGTTATCCGTAAAATTTGTTTTTGGGAATCTAACTACTATTTTAACAATGGCTTTTATATGTTATAATGTTTTTTGTTCTAATTCATTTTTACTTATAAATTGTTTGACATTTTTTTTTTATTTAACATTGATTCTTGGTTTACCATTCTCTAAATTAAAAATCTTTTGTTATCAAGAAAGGTTTATAGTCATGTCAAAAATATGTAGCTTCTCAAGATCTCGAGTGAATTATAAGTCGTAAACATGTGACACTAAAATCAACAAATTTCCATCTCAACAAAATCAACAAATTTATGCTATAATGACAACATATCTACGTTGGATACCTGTAAGAAATTACACGAAATCTTTGATAATATCATTTTAATTGTGCTTTAATTAAATTGACTAGGAAATTTACTTATAAAGCCAAGCAATGATAAGGGTGTGACAGTACTTGGAACCATACCACGTTGGAAGGTTGGAAGTTGGCACGTGATAGCACGTTCAGAAGTGAGTCACGGCGAGCCGGGAGGACCGCGAGCGGAGTTTTCCTTCCTGCCTGGAGACTTTTCCCCTCTTTTTCAGGTTGGGCCACAGACCGTGTGCCCCTGTAAATTTACTTACTCATCAAGAGTAATTTCGTCTTTTCAGTTCGTTCGATGGCTCTCCTTTACTGTCTTACTGATTAACAGAGGCGATTATGCATGTATATATACGCACAGGTCATCCCCATTTTCCCTCTCAAAGTCTCTCTCTCTCTCTCACATCAACCTCTTTCTCCTCCTTGAAGCCTCTCTCTCTCCGTCTTTCTCTCAAGTTTGTCACGCTATTTTCTCTCAGCTGTTCCCAATCTGGGTGTGATCGGTCCTGATCTCTGTCATTTCTGTAAGTAACTTGCTTGATCTGTTTTCTTGAGTTTTAATTGGTTAATGGAGTTTTAGCTGGATTCCTATTGTTTGAAGCTTTACGTGATCTGGTTATTCCTTAAATTTTTGTTGGATCTGTGATAACTACGCGGAATTATATGATGTTGACTAGATAAAAGGACATTATATTAACGGAGTATTGCAGATGGTGCACAAGCACGATACTGTGTTTTATATTGTTCTCATATGCACTTTCCTCGATTTCCACCTCTGGGAAAAACTTGATTCTTATTAACTTTATACATAAACAAGTTCTTTTAACTCCTAACTGTGAAAGAAAATCATTAGCAAGTTTTGTTCAGCAGCGAGAATTTTCAACATGTTCACAGTCCATGATGTATAAATGAGTACTTCTCACAGCCTAACAAATACGGCTCAAGTAACTCATTAAGAGCGTCATTCTAGATCACACTTGAGCTCCTTCATGTTTCTCCCAATAAAACTCCAAGTTAAAAAATGTTGATTTGAGTGTTTTTTATCCTTAAATGTGTGGCCTGTTAATCTGCTTGTTTTATTTTTGCTTAACTAGATGCTTCTTTCTTGCTTATTTATGTTGACGAAATTGAAAAATTGTCTTAACATCATTTCTCTATACAGCTCTTGTGGTTTCAACGGAATTCTCTAAAACTTTTGGTTTCTTCAGCTAGCAGTGGTCATAGTTACTTGAAAATTTGGTTTGAATATGTGCACTCTTTTCGCCAATTTAAGCAAGAGAAATCCTGTGGATGCTGTTAGACCAAAAAGAATTTAAAGCATTTCAAATCAAAAGAAAAAGATGTAAACGCAGAGATTTACATGCGGGATACCATTGCGAAAGTATATAATACTCTGAAATATTCGACATGGGATTCAGCTCAGGATCAGCTTCAGAGGCTGCCTATAAGATGGGATTCTTTCACAGTCAACCAAGTTTTGAAAACCATCCTCCAATGGAGAAAGCGTGGTTATTTTTCAATTGGGCTGCTGGACTAAAAGGTTTCAAGCATGACCAGCTCACTTATTCAACAATGCCCGATACTTTTGGAGAGGCAGGGTGGATTTCATCGATGAACTACATTTTTAAGCAAATGCAAGAGAAAGAAATAAAGATCGATGCAGTTACTTATACTTCATTGATGCCCTGGATTTCCAGTTCTGGAGACGTTGACAGGGCAGTCAAATTGTGGGAAGAGATGAAAGCTAGCGGTTGCAGTCCAACGGTTGTTTCGTACACGGCGTATATGAAACTTCTGTTCCGTAATAATAGAGTGCATAATAATATGCACAATTTGTTGAATCAAACAAAGGCAAAATATGCATTAAGAACTTTCATCTATCAAAGTTCTAACTTAAAATGTCCATAAAGTAACCATGGCTAATGTAATGAATAATATATTGAAGCAGTTTTTTTATACATAATTTTAGTTGTTTTCTGCAACAATTCCAGATCAGCAGTTGTCAAAATGAGCACGAAAGATTTGCATTGGAACAGAAAGCGTGCATCTCGAAGCGCTAAAAATGAGCTTGCCAAGCCTTGAAGGAGTCCCACATCGCTGCATTACACGACCAGTCAATTCTTTATACGGGGAGGAAACAAACCCTCAGCCCGCCGGGCTTGGTAACGAGAGCCTGTAACCCGAGTGGGGGCTTTGAAGTGGTGGGACATTGGTTCAGCCCATTGTGCCGGGCCGGGTGTAGCTCTCTTCTGGCTCGCCCGATCCAAGCCGAGAGTTGGGCCGTGTGATCTAGGCGGAGGCCTAGATTATGCTGCCCGTAGAGAGGAGGGCACAGCGTGAGGCTGGTTTCACAGAGCAGCGAAAACCTCCCGTTCTCGGCGGTGGATGGATAACGGGCCGGTGTTACCCTGACCCAATATGGAACGATGGGCCGTTCCCAATCGAACCACCACTTTTGTTAATTTTTTTCCTATTTTTTATTTTTCCATACATAAAAAGAACACAATTAGTAGAAAACATACAAAAAAGAAAAACGACGACCTAGTTCCACAATGAGAGTAATGTAAAAGAGTAACGAATCTTAAAAACAAACAACTCCAACAATTACCACAAACGGCAGTAAATAAAAAAATGATTGTGAATATGAGGCATAGGACAGCATTATGAAGCTAGAGAAAATGTTATGAAATCTAGTAATATACAATATGTAATAACAAATTGTTCAAAGTTGGGGAAAAAACGTTGTGAAATTGAAAGTCAGGTGTGGAATTTACCTTTGGCTGTGTCTATAACAAAAATAATAGATGTTTGTTTAATTTTAAAAACCTCTTGGCTTTTACCGGTTTCTCTAGAAGTTACTTGCATTTCACGCTTTCCGCAACTGTTTCAGCCCCTAGACATGCTAATTATTTGACATGGGTTATTTTCATTTTTATACCCTACATTTAAGGTTATGTAAACTTTATGTCTTGTATTTTTGCTTTAACACTATTATATCTTCACATTTTAAATTTATGTCAAATTCTTACCTTTTTCATATCAAAGTTTGATTTTGATTTTTTAAAATACCTAAATGTCTTTCACATTTTGAAAATTTCAGGTTTTTCTCTGACTTTTTCGTGTATTTTTAAGTTTTTCACTTCGTAAAAATTATTTAAATATCTTTTATATTTTAGAAATTTCAGCGTGTTTTGAAAATTTTTATGCATTTTTTAGTTATCCTTTAAGAGTGCTTAGGTTCTTTTGTGATCAAAATCAAATTTTGACTTGAAAAAAAGTAAAAATTCAACATAAATTTAAAATATAAAGGTATAAAAAATAGTAAAGTTTAAAAAACAACGTATGACTCTTTTTGATAACCTTAAAATGCAATACATAAAAATGAAAATACCGTACACTCTGGGAAAAAAGAAAGGGGAAAAAAAAGCAAACCGTACGTAGCGCTCATTGCCGCTGCAAATATTCCTTTTTCCTGATCTTCATTTTATTTTCCACCAGCTGCAACTTCGTGAAATTATGACAATAAAAGCAAATCTATTCTTGTTTCTTGAATAAACTGCAAGCTTATGTCCATTTCTAGTTTAGTAATGCTTATGGAAGCAAATCTTCGTTTATGTACACTTAATTACAGTTTGAAGACTTTGACAATATATTTATTAGGGGACAAGTATTGACCTAGTCATATCGTAAGACACGTGCTATTCTTCAAGTTTTAGAATTTAGATTTTTGGTCCTTTAGCTCTAAAGTTTGAATAGAAATTTAAATTTAGTTATTTTTTTTTTTTTTACAAGGTCAAATTAGTTAATTTTTGTGAGAAAAATACAATAAAAAAAGTTTCAACAAATGAAACCTAAAAAATAAATACAAACTTAATTTTTTTCAAAAAATTCAATTATATTCTTTTTTGTTTAATAAGACAAATTATGTTACTATTCAATAAAAAATAAACTGTAACCTAATTTTTATGATTACATTGGAGACAACTGATGGTTGAAAAAGCAAACATATGTGAAACAAAGACATATTTGTTTAATATTGTTGCCAGAAAGGGACTTTCCCTAATAGGGCATGCCATGAACCCGCATAAAAAGAGAATACTTGTCCAGCCTTCCTTTTTTTCCCTAAAAATGAGCGTTGATGATTTATTCAGTTATTGATCGCTTTCACAATGTGCTTTTAAACCATTAAATAATAATCATTCTGGAACACTGGTATACAGTACTTTTTCTGGTTAGTCAGTCAAAAACTCTCTCTCTCTCTCTCTCTCATATTGTACGAGATTCCCAACTGGGCACAGATTTGTTACTAATGAGATTTGGGATGATATGCCCCATGATGGAAAATCATAGAAATTTGTTAGCCTTGAAGGTGTACCATATATGTGCCCAATTTGGAAGCCTCCTCTTCTAGTGCCTGCTATATTTGCATGTCCAAAAGGGACCGTTATCATTCATTTTGTTATATACTCAAGAGCAAAACTACTTTGTCGTAAAAAGGAGACAAACACATCAATGAAAGATCAAGATGTGGAGTGGTTTAGGCCCCTTCTTAAGGCTCAACAATGGGACTTCCAGGAAGTAGTAGTAGCATATCAAGTTTTCACTTTCTTTTTTTCAATCTTCTTTTTGTTTCAATCACTTTTTTCTTTTTGGTAGATTTGTTGAATGGATGGGCTGCTGTTGTAGTGGTGGTTATGACTGTGAAAATGTCAAAGAAGAGAGAAAAGAAAATAGCCCCTTGAGTTCATCACTTTGCAGGGACACCTACTTTAAGCATTCTGTGAGGACAAAGGCCTGCGAGGCTCTTTCCCAGCTTCCGTTTTCAATGCCCTTATATTCTGGGTGTGTACAATCTATTTTCTCAGCTCCTTTTTTGCTCTTTCTAAAGTTCATATAGTCAAGTTTTAAGCCCTTTCAAAATATCTTTTTGTTTTTATTATAATTTTTTATATCAGAGTTCATACAGAGGTGGTGATATCAAGACAACCCAGATGGCTCAGCCAAGTCGAAGGCTCAGATTCATATCCTTCACATGTAATTATCTCTTTTCTCTCTGTTGCTTATGTTTGTGAATTTATGTACTTAGCAATGATAGATTTTGGTTTTACTTCAACAGAATTTTTCTGGAACCCTGGCGTTGATCCCAGTTGAGGACGGCCTTATTGAGCTATATGCTACAAAGAATGTAAGGTTTTATTTTTAGGCCTGTACTTTGCCAATTCTTGAAAAACTTATTGACCTTTTTTCATTTTCATTTTCAGATTCCAAAGGATCAAAAATTCTTGAAGTTGATCTTGTCTCACTGCAATATCTCATTGGAACAAGCATATATTGACACACCGCCTCAAAAGTGCATACAAAATCATCCATCTTCATTGAATATGTTAAGCCTCAGTCCAAGGTCAGAGGCTCTTCAGCAAGTGAGCCGATCCGGTTTGCATACTAGAATTGAGGGCCTGTCCAATACCGGCAGTCCAAACATTTCTAATGAGCATCTAGGTTTGGTTCAAATTGTGCTTACAATTTTCAATATGAGCCTTCGAGCTTGTCATATTAGAACATTTCTGGTTTGAAAAAACTGGACTACAATGAAGAATTTTGAAGCAACAAGCATGTTTGGTTTCAGGTTGTGAAGAGGAGAAAACTTCCAAGAAAGTTACCAAGAGGAAAGAGAGAGGGAACTACAAGTCGACGAATCTTATTTCAGAGAGGAACAGGAGGAAGAGGATTAAGACGGCACAATTCACTCTACGTTCTTTAGTACCAAACATAACGAAGGTTCAGGGGGGGGGGGGGGGAAAGAAGAAGATTATAAATCACAGTATAGAAAACCAAATATGTCACTACTGAATCTTTATCCGTGTTGTGAATTTTTTGGTAGATGGATACGGCATCAATTATAGGAGATGCGGTCACCTATATAAGAAACTTGCAGAAGGAAAAGAAGGAACTCCAAGAAGAGCTCAAAAAATTGGAACAAGATGAAGAGGAGTGCCTAAAGAGCAAAGATAGGTTTGTAATTCCAGAGTCAGACAAGGCCAAAGATGTCACAAGTTGCCTGCCTCCTACTGAGAATATTCAGGGTCTTACTCAATTTGGTTCAAAATGGAAGACAGAGGTAAAAAAAAAAAAAAAAAGAGAACCTTTTAATTAGTATATCGTTAATCCGAGGCAGTGTTGTTAAAAATTCAATGGCTTTGTGCTGATTCAAGTGCTTGGACACCTTTTCTTAGATGCAAGTGGAGGTGAAGCAAACTGGGAAAAGAGAATGTTTTATAAAGGTTTTCTGTGAGCATAAGCAAGGAGGATTTGTAAGGTTGATGGAGGCTATAGATTCTCTAGAGCTTCAAATACTTAGCTCCAATCTTACCACATTCAATGGCAGAATCCAAAACATGCTTGAGGTTAAGGTGAGACGCCAAGAAAATGTTTCTTTTTCATGTTTCTGTCTGTCTCTTTCCTTCTTTTAGTTTTCTTTTTGGGTAGCCTTTTTAACATTTGCTTAAAAAACCAACTTATTGATTCTTCTAAATAGTCTGCAGAGCACAACAGATTGATTTGGTTTTGTTAAAGTACATTCTATCACCTTTTGATTTATGACATTTTTATATCTTCTATAGGCAGATAAGGACATCCAGGAAATGAGGTTGAGAAATTTATTGATTGAGCTAATTGGTTAGAAAAAAGAAAGAATTTCAAAATAAACTATGAAGGAAACAGGTCTCGGAGCAAAGTTTCATATAAGCAGAAGGGAATTTGTCAGCTGAGGAAGCAGGTCATTCATGCAAAGTTGTCATTTTAGGCTCTTAGCTATCTCCTAAGCTTGTATATAGAAGAAAATACAAAAGCGAACTCATTTTGGAAGGATTTTGCTAGCTAAATTTACCATGAACCATTTTCGGTTTTCTTTATTACTTGCCAAAATATTGTCTTGGATTTTGTATATAATCTAGTAAAAGACTTTTCTTTGTCAATATGTTATTATATTGGCAAAACATCTTTTGCTTCTCTGTGTGGCTTGACCAAACAATACAATAATTCTCCCTCAGACAGCTGCAAGAATGTCAGCCATAATAAGGATCTAGATCTTACGAAAAAGTAAAACCTAAACAGGAGAAAATCCAACATTGTGCTGATCTACTATCAACAAAACACTACATTGTTTACAAAATTAAAAAAAAAAAATGAATAAAAAATGGAAAGAAGAACTTTGTACATTATGTCAGATTAGTTCAAGAGGCAGCCTTTGTCCCAGATAGGAATGGTGTTTTCTTGGGAACCAAACATGGACGGGACCAAAAAAAAAATGTGAAGGAAAAAACATCAATCAATAAACAATATCTTCTACACCATGACTGTTCATTATAACAAACGGTTGCCAACGTTTCTTTGAGTGCCACCATGTCTTTGCTCCCCGACATTACGTGTGGCGAAGGCTCGGGTTTCTGATTCTCCACTCGAACCATCCCGGACGTTCCATGAATTTTGGTATCCATAAACGTCTCTAGAGTTGTTGTACTCTCCGCTGTAGACGTTGTATTCGGAGCTGTCTCCTAACGCCATCTTTCTGAACCTCATAATGTCTTGGTTGTACTGGCCGGAATCATATACTGTGCTCTGCCCGTATTTCACCCCGTTCGAGAGATCAGACATTTCACCTTCACAGTCCAATGCTCTTACCACCTGAAAATGAATATGCAACAAGTATAAAACAAATGATACAAACCTAAATAATGTTTCACTATGTGAACTTGAACAAGTTTTTGTTAATACTAATAGTATCACCTGAACCATGCTAGGTCGTTTGGAGCTGAATGCCGTACGCACGCAGCAGCTGCCTCAATCATCCTGACCATTTTGCTTTCTACGTAATGCTTTTCTAGCCGTGGATCTACTAGTTCACTCAGGTCACCGGTTTCGAGGGCGCAGATGAGAAGGGGAGGAGCCTACCTAAATTTTGACAAGGCATTGTTTAGCAATAACCAAGTGAGTTGTACTAACAGTGCAAAAGTTTTAGGCAGGGAGTAATGTACCATGATAAGTACGACTAAGCACTAATTTTTTAAAAGCTGGGCATATATTTTACCATATGTAATATACATAATGTGGGATAAATAATGTAATTGTCATCACCCATTCAACTAAACTTTCGTCACCAAGAGGCTGAGTTGGGTCAACGGGCTTACGCCCAGTTACAAGCTCAAGAAGCACTACTCCAAAGGAGAATACGTCTGATCTATCTGTCTACTTTCCACTTGATGCATATTCTGGTGCCATGTACCTGCCAAGACAGAATGGAACCAAAGAATTCGTGAAAACGACAGCGAATTAAAGGAAAAACAGACGTTAAATTGAAAACGGCAATTACTAAAAACGACATCCAACTGAAAACCACAATAGCATTGATAAAATATCTCAAATAAAACCACATCAGAATCCAAAAATGGCGTTACATGGAAAACGACAGTAATAGGTTAAACGACTTGCGTAAAGTTACGTCAAAAAAGAAAACGACAATGGCCTTGCCACATCGCATGAAATCTGACAAAACAAATCAAGAAACGGCATTACAGGTTAAACGACAATAGCTTACACTCGCTATGAAAGGAAAACGACAAAAAATAAAAAAGGGACAACTTTATAATAACTTTATGATGACATCACAGAAAAGCAATAGCAAATTTTGAAAACGACATGAACGGAAAACAACTGTTACAGAAACCTACCCAAATGTTCCCATAACTCGAGTGGAGACATGCGTATGAGTGTCGTTTGAGGGTTTGGCAAGGCCAAAGTCTGCAACCTGCACTCAATTATGAGGGAAAAAATAAATAAATGAATCAGAACCTATGACTTGTCGGTGAGAAAAAAAAAATCTTGAGCTCAATCTGTTGAAATTGAACAAAAGAGAACTATCTTATACATGCCTATGCCTCGAAATAATCATCCAAAAGAATGTTTGCCGATTTGATGTCTCTGTGAATTATTTTCGGATGGCCTAGAAATATTGGATCACATAACAAAAAGACACATAATCAGATAACAAAAGATTGTTAACTTGAATAACAACTGTAACATGATAAGATTGCTAGAATAGAGACATACAATCTTCTTGTAAGTATGCCAAACCCTTTGCAGCCCCTAAAGCAATCTTGAGTCTCTTAGTCCATTCCAACACCGGCGTTCCGTTACCTGACGGCACAAAATTGGATCAAAATGAGCTCAACAACAAGTCAACACAACAACCAAGCAACTAAGTTACAAAAAAGTGTACTTTTAGATTTGGACCTTACCATGCAAATGATGTTCCAAAGTCTTATTGGGAACAAACTCATAGGTCAACAATCCCTGGTTCTCGGCGATACAATATCCAACCAAAGACACCAAATGCCGATGGTGAACTCTACTAATAATCTCGACCTCTGCTTTGAACTCTCTCCCCCCTTGTCCACTCCCGGCCTTGAGCTGCTTCACAGCCACCACTTTCCCATCCGGCAACCAACCCTTGCAAACGCAACCAAACCCGCCTTCACCGAGAACATTTTGACTTGAAAAACCATTCGTTATCTCCATCAATTCTTCATAGCTGAATTAGGGATTAGGACCACCTATTAGTCCAGACTCCAATCCTCCGCCGTGGCTCGCCATACCTCTCTGACTGCCATAGCTATTGTTGATAAAAGAATTGGGGCTTGTGAAGGGAAGAATCTATCCGTTGGCTCAGAATTGCTGATGTTGATGGCCTGTTGCCGTCCCACGTAATATCCTTCTGCATCAGAAAACAGAATTAAGTTGTGATCGGTTTCGCATTTGAATTCAGCCTTTTTGTGTTTGATTATGATTTTGACAGCCCAAGATATTCAAAAAGACTAGTTCATTCAAATTAAGCTAAATTTGGTCTGATTGTGATATTTTTTAATTGTATACACCTGAAATGTCACACTCAAAAAAAAAAAAAGTTCACGATATAGATTTTTATTTTGCCTTATCATAGTAGTTGAGACGGGACACCATAACAAATAAATGTTATTGCATGTAAAAATATATGCTGAAAATTCACCATTGTCTCTTGTTGCACCCCACTCTAAAAGATTCCATTTCAGTAGAAATATTTTAAAAGAATAATAAAACTTAAGATTATTAAAATAATTACTATATAACAATATACGTATAAATTATGATATAATTATGGTAATTGCTATGTAATTTTTGTAATTTTTAAAACATTTTAAAATTGTTACATTTTAATTTTACTGGAGTGATTTTGTGGTGTAATGTAATTTTTTACTTTTTATTTTTTCAATTTTTCTTTATACAAGACCATACCTTAAGATATCCAACGCATATTAGCTTAAAGTCCTATGTAAACATTATTAATGTCAAAATTTTTCAAATTTTCCTTTGCAAAAGTTTTTATTTTGGAAATTTAAAAAAAAAAAAAAATGGATGGCCTTTGTGAGAAGTACCTGATTTCACAGGAACCGTACCTGCAGGCATGTAATGCGCCGCCGCGTAGACCTCGGCGCCTTTTCTCCACCGCCTCGCACACGAAAAACATGGCGATCAAAGCGATGAGGAAAACCCCCACCACCGCCACTCCGACGACGGTTCCGGAATGGACGTTCGATTCCGACGGCGAATTGGAAGTTGGAGAAGCCTATGAACTCGAATCAGAGCTTGGAGGAGAAATGAACAAGCTTGACATCGAGTCTGAAGGAGGAGGCTGAAATGACACCGAAGCCGTCGGGGGAAGGAATTCCGACTGTGGATTTGGCGTAGGAGGATTCTCAACGGGCGTGTCAGGGTTTGCCGGAGGGGGAATAGGGGAAGGACGTGATTCGGCCTCGGGAGGCGGCGGAGATTGCTGACCGGAGCCGTCGGAGCGAGGCGGAGAAGGGGAATCGCTCTTCGGCGGCAGAGATTTAGGGCTTGGAGTGGAAGTTGTATCCTCCGAGGGCGGCGGAGATTTCTTGGAATGTTTTGGGGGAGGAGAATCGGTAGACGATTCCGACGGCGGCGGGGAAGATTGCGTCGGCGGTGAGGGGTTAGGGGTGTTGGGAGGCGTGGAGTCGGAAGGCTGCGGAGAATTCGACTCATCCGGAGGCGAGGGCGGAGATGGCGGCGGCGACGACGGATTCCGATGGCGGCTGCGAGGAAGGCGATGCGGTGTCGTCGGGTGGAGGAGTGCTCGGGATTTGGTAGTCGGCAGGCGGCGACGAGTCGGAGCCCTGATCCGACGGCGAAGGTTAAAACGATGAATCATCGGGAGGTGGTGGTGTATTCTGGTCGGATTCTGGAGCTGGAGGAGACGAATCACCTAAATCCGACGTCTTCTTCAACGTTTAGAACTCTTTTTTTCCTCGTTTTAACTACGTTTCTCGTAAGTTAAGTTGATGAAACCACGCAAAATAATAAAAGGTTACATATTTTCTAAAGAAAAAATCGTAACTTTTTTGGTTTCTTGGCAATCAAGACCACGTACAACGAAATGAATAGATCATAATAGGGTGTTTTTGCACAGAATTGAGAATTTTAAGTGCAAACGATACAAGCCACCACGATCCAGAGAAATCAAACAACGCGCGAAGGAGAGCGAGAGAGAGGTTGTTGGTTTCAGGACTAACGAAAGCCAATATTCATGAGCACCACCACCATCATCAACGTCAACAACGAAACGACACCACCCAGACGACCTTAAATTTATCTAGTGTTGTTGTTGCTTTTTTTTTTTTTTTTTTCTTTTTTGGTTTTTGTTTATCTGTTGTCTGATGAAACTCTCTGCTTTCTTGGAGGCGCGATGTTTTTTTTGGTTGGTTAGAATATCCCAACTGTCGACATTTCTTTTTTAAAAAATGGTTTTCTGTACTCCTTGAGTTTCGGCTTATCGCGCAAACCTAAGATAACGGTTGGCGTTTTTGTTCCAACTAGGCCTTACGTTGCTGTCGGATGTTGTAGTAAAGACAGCCAGGTAAGAGCTCTAGTTTAATTCTAAGTAATAACTGCGAACTTTTTTTTTTCTTGTTCAGAACATTACACAAATGCCCTCGTAAACACCTCTTATCAATACTGTCTTTTTTTCCCCCACTTTTCAATACTGTTTTTTTTAATTACTTTCCTTTGAATTGAATTATGATTTAACCTTTTTAGTCTATTCTAAACAGCAAAACCTAGCACATTCTCTCCCTCCCCTTTCAGTTGTTTCTCGCTCTTCTATCTCACTATGCCCTTATGATCTCTCTCCTCACTTTCTTTAACCACCTCTCACCTTTCTTTCTCTGTACTGAACTTTCTCTCCTCAATCGTGAAAAAAGCATGTTGTTGCGCTCGTCTACAATCGCGTCGACGGAGGAAGACAAAGTTGCTATCATTGACGTATTTCTTCGTTCCATCGTTGTCTCCAATATTCTCGCACCGCGAACAAAGTACGTTGTCACTGTTGACTTTGATTGCAGATCATCGCGTCGTAGGATGAAGATCAAGATGAAGATGTCATAATCGTCGTGCTTCTTCGACAAATCAACGAAGGATATCTAAAAAAAACTACAACGATTCTGACTTTGAAGATTCGCTACGGTGCCTTGCGGAAGGGTTGTCTGACGATGAGCTCCGTGGATCTGCAACAGGTAGTTTGGATTTTTTTTGAGTAAATTACTTTGGCCATCCCAACATTTAACAAAAGTGAACATGTAATCCTCAATCTTTTTTTTATTTAACTGACCTAAACTTTTGACGAGGAATGATTTTAATAATGAAATCATTAATTTTAGGTGGAAGAGATTGTTGAACATCAATTTTTTAATTAAAATTACTAAATTACCTTTCAAAAATAATTACTTCGTTAAAACGTTAATGAAAATTAAAATCAAAATTTATTAGAAAATCTAATAGACCAAATACAAAAAATTAAAACAAAAATTTATTAAAAAAATCTAAAAAACCAAATACAAACAAAGACCTTCTCCTTTCTTCCTAATTCTCTTTTCCTCCCCATCACAAACCAAATACAAACAATCAAGATGGCATTGGCGATGGTGATGGATCAGAAACCCTTGCTGGCGCCATCGTCCTCCTTCCTATCAAGAGATCGGACCTTCAGGGCTTAGGTGTCCAGTTTCAGTCCTCCTCCGTCGAAGACGACCTCTATAGCCGCCTTAAGTCCCTCTATCGGTATCGCTCGTCATCGACCAGTTCATGGAGATGGTCAATCAGAACAACAAGATTGAAACAACCTTTTAATGATTGATACATTGAAACAGAAAAACAAAAACCTAAAACCCAATAAATAAATAAATCTTGAAATTGGACGATCACTACGACAATGACGAAAAGGTGGGGCGAATAGGATGATCTTGTCAGATGGAGTCGATGGTGGAGAGAGAGATGACTCAAGGGCTTTGATAGATGTAAGGGAAGAGGAGAGACAGATTGAGGAGGGGGTGTTGCTAGAGGAAAAGGGGGTTGGAGAAGATATGGAGAGGGAATATTTTTTTTTTTCTTGAGTGGAGTAGATTTATAATTTGTGATAATATATATTTATTGTTTTTTACTTTTTATTGTTTTTATGTTTTAATTTTAATTTCTTTAAAACATATTAAATATTTTACTAAAATACACTTGCTAAAGTGGTCATGTGCCTCTCACGTGGAGCTAAATTTAATGGATGATTGTTAAAATCATCCCTCAGTAACTAAAATTAAAGGTTTGAATTGGTTAAATTAAAAAACGATTGGGGATCAAATGCTCACTTTCATTAAAGGTTGGGGACTGCTGAAGCAATTTAGCCCTTTTTTTTTTTTTAAATACAGATTGTTTGGATTTTGTTCTTTGATAAATGTAGATTTCTTATGTTTTATCTTTTTTTTTAAAATTTTTCTTTCTTCCTTTATACAACAAACCTAGGTTTTGAATTTGTATGGGCTCTTCTGTTTCAAAGTTTCAAAGGAGATCAAGCGCAAATAGAGAAAATCCCATGTCAGGGTGGGATCTCATTCATCCATTGGTGACGTGTGATCTTCTTTGTTTTGCATCTGGACACAGAGAAGCTAGTTTTCTTATTGCTGGATGCTAAGAAGTTAGTATTATTTTGTTTTTGTTAAACATATACTGTATAGCAAGAAAATAGAAAACATGATTTGTTGGGTTGTTAACGATATGGGATTATTTTTGAAAGTTTAACTTTTTTTAATTAGGGCTGACAATTCATATTTATATGTTGTATTTGGGCCAACACAATTATGAACATAAATACGAGTAATGGCCTTTAGGCCTTAAATTTTTTAGTCTGAAACACTAATTTTAATACTAATATTTGAATTGTGTTTTTTTTTTCCAATCTTAAAACTATTTGTAAAGTGAAGATTAGAAAAAAAAAATTATGTTAAAGTCATTTAGTGATGTTCAAATAGAAATATAGGAAGAGAAAACAAAATACATAGACTCTTATATAGAGGAGTTGAGAGAAGACTTTCTTCTTCTTTTTCCATGTGGGACTCTTGAAAGTAAACGGGCTTTATGGTTACTTTAGTTCATTCATCATTTTTTTTTTGTTTAGATTACGTTGGAGAGAAAAGAGAGAATTCTTTTATAGAACTTGTCTAATGCTCCATTTGGTAAGAAGGAAAGAAAAGAGCAGGGAAGAGAAAACTATAAAAGAAAGGAAACTATATGAAAATGGAAGATTTTGATTTTTTTTTTTTACTTGTTTGGTATGTAAAAGTAGAAAGAAAATGATTTTATCTTCTCTTGTTTGATATTGCAAGAAAAACCAAAGGAATGAAAAAACTACTATTAATATAATTACCATTTTGTCCAAATATTATTTAGCTATTTTTCTAATTTGGTGTCCAAATTTTTTGTTCGAGTTTTGACGGAAAAGAAGAACGAATTAGTAACTGCATTTTTTTTACATTATTATCAAACTTTTTCCTCATAAAATCCAACTATATTTGGAGAGATTGATTTTGATGGGCCCCACATACCATTTCTTCCACCTATTTTTTCTTTCAATTCTAATTTCTTTTCTACCAAACACCTTATCATATCAATTTCTATCCCAAAGTCCTTTCATTATTTTCCTTCCCTCTACTTTTTACTCGTACCAATCAGAGTATAAGAGAATTGAACAATTTAATAATATGCTATTTTATGAAATTATGTTATTGGAACTGTTATTATTTTTTGTTCTAGCATCTTTACTAAGTTTTATTTTGGTATCTGGCAGGTTCTACTCCGGCATCTGCTAGGTTTCACTCTTGCATCCCTTGTCAACGACTGGAGACCCTTGGAATTTTCCTTGTTGAAAATAAAAATAAGAGAATCTGGTTGATTCTTTGCGACATCTAAAATTATGCTCTAGCGACCCTCCTGATGACTAGAGATGCTTGGATTTAAAAATAAAAATAAAAATAAAAATAAAAATAAGATAATATGGTAGATTTTACTCCAGCATCTACTAGATTCCACTCCGGTGGCCCATGTCGACGATCGGAGATGCTTGGTATTTTTTATTTTTTTAAAGAAATATAGGATAATCTAGTAGATTCTGCTCCGGCGACTATTAGATTCCACTCCGACAGCCCATATTGATGACCGAAGTAATCTATCCCATGAGGAAGAGAAGAAAAAAGGGTAATTTGGAATTTTAATAAGTCATGCTTTCTCATTAAAAAAGGAACAGTAACTTGGACCTTTAAGAAATCAAATTTTTTAATTAAAAAGATAGTTTGAAAAGAGCTCTTTTGGAGGATAGTCTTAAAATAAGGCGTTTAGGAAGTAAGTTAAAATTGATAATTAGAATTGAAACTGCTATAAAGCTTTATATTGTAGTATACTTTTAGTTTATACTGTAGCATGTGAGAGTTTTATGTTGTTTGAGTTAAAACAGATAAGTTGAAACACCACAAAAAGGAACTCCTTTAAAAGGCACTCTTGTGCTCTTCCCTCGATCATACTATGTCAGCTAATGGTTAATATTATCCAGTAGTATATGATACAATTATAATAGCAATAAAGTTTTAGCTGGGCAGCATTTTAATGGCTACCTTGTTTAAAGAAAAAAAGAATTGCATATATATTGGTATTTTGTTGACAACTATTAGATGCCTATACATTATAATTCCTTCAAAATTAAAGACACAATATTGGCGCAGTAACATTAGTGTCATTCTCGCTTGACTATATATTGGACGCAATGTTTTCAATATTGTTACATATATATATTTTTTAGAGGCCCTCGATACTAGTTTAAACGTTAATTTACCGAGGGATTACATAATTTAATTGCGAACTAAAAAAATCGTTTCTCATAAACATGGTAGAAAATTTGTGTTATCCTCTCCCTTATTTCTTTTGGCACATTTTTCTTTCTGCCTTATGAGGCTAAATAATTGTGGTTTTCGGTGAGCTCTGTACATTTCCTATTTACAACTATGGTATGGTGCTTGATGTCTCCCCAAGAAGAAAACGAACGGTTGGAATAAATCCAAAATATAGGCTAATATATGAAATAAATGTGTATTAAAGGCAATCAATAAGGTTGCCCAATTAAAAGTAATCAGTTTGGTTTTGGGGCTTTTAATACATAGTAAGTGTGGGCCTCCTATGTATAGAGACCAAAAATATAATTACTAATTTTATGATATGCTAAATTTGTAATTAAGGATAACTGTTAGAGTTTAGCAGTTATATAAAGAGGTTGTGGTTCCTAAGTCAGTACGTACGTTACTTTTCTGTTCCTCATCTATAGAGAAATTACAGAGGCAAATTTTGAAGGAGGACTTACGTACTAGATTTGGAAGATTCTCAACCTACAGACTCAAGAATTATATTCAATCTATGGATTTAGATTGACTTCCGCATCTTATAATATTCTTAGTGATGTGACATGAATTATCCTGGCTAATGATGGTTTTTATCATAATATTTTGCTCTAACAAGTGGTATATAGAGCCTCTTCATGTTAAATCATTGAGAATCAATAATTTTTTAGATGTAATTTTCATAGAAAAATTCTCAAATTTAACAATATACGGTTCTTTAAAATTGTTGAATTTGAGAACAATTGTTTGAAACTTTGGTTGAATTATCCATGGAATACAGTATTCATATATATATATATTGTATGTATATGAATACATTCATATATATTCGGTTCTTTTTTATTAAATACAGATGCTTTTGTTTTATATATATATATATATATATATATGTTAGTTTTTGGTTTTATTCAGTATATATATATATATATATATATGTATGTAAAACAACTAGATTTAGCCGGCGACACCTTACGGCCATCGGCAAAGGACTTCGGCGACGACCATGAGGCAGCGTCAGAAAGACGAATTGGTCGCAGCGGAGGAAGGAAAGCGGTGGCCAAGGAAGAAAAAAAAAAGCAATGAACAAGAAGGAAGCCAGCGGCACCCTTGTCGTCGCTGGCCTAGAACTCAGAGGGCGGCCCTCAGGCAGCGCTAGAGAGAGAGAGAGGCCGTGGCAGCGTAGGGAGAGCGGCAACTTTTGGCCATTGCCTGAGGGAGGTTAAAAAAAAAGGGGATGACGGGGACTGTTGGCTGGTGGCTGGTCTTGTGACTACCGACGTCGACCCTTTTTGATTGCAATCCCAGGGCATCAGCCGAAAAGGAGCCGCGGCTAGTGTAGAGGCGGCCTTCACCTAAGGGTCAAAAGACCCCTAGGGTTTCTTTGGGGCAAGTCTGGGCTTTGGCCTAGACCTAAGAAAGGTTTCTTTACATGGGCCCGGTTGGGCCCATGACCAATTATAACCCAGGGGTTAAACCCCTAAGTTACCAGATTATTAAAAAAAAAAAAAAAAAACAAAGGTATACACAGGCCTAGTTGGGCCCATGATTGGATAAGGGACAAGATACACGGGCTAGGCCCGTGACCAGTTGTTACCCAAGGGCTAAACCCCTGGGTGACCTGAGTATTAAAAAAAAAGAAAAAGAAAAAAGAAGGAGGAAATAAAGGGGGGCTGGGTTAGGATCCAAGTTAGGTCCACCTGACCCAGTCCAGCCCCAACTCAGTCAAGGTTGACTAGTCAAGTTGATCGGTTGACTTTGACCATTGACTTTAATTGTTGACTTTGACCAAGTTGGATTTTAACCATTTTTTTATTTTTTTTTGGTCAATTTTGGTGCAATTTTAATTCAAATATTGGTATTATATATATATATTTTGAGATTTGAAGCAACATGTCACCAAAGCGGCCTCTCTTGTGGAAATTAATTTGTTTTAAAATATAAGCGGTTGTGTCCATACAACTTATGTGAATATTGACTGGCTCAAAAAAAGGCAATATTTGACAAAATTGCATATATACCTGTAGTGATAAACACGTGATGATTATTCAATTTTACATGTGAACAATAAATCGGCCCAAAGAAAGATTTATTATTTGACAAGTTCTCATTGTTAGTGTTTAATTACTACATCAAGATATCACTTACAAGTTAATATTTCTATCCAAAGACTAAATATTAATGGAGTGCCCGATATCTTGAGATGAGGTTACCTTCATTTGGATTTATTATTATTATTTTGGATTCTTATGTGAGCTAGTTTTGGGTTTGTTTGTTTTATTCTCTGATTCAGTTACTAGTTCTGCATCAAATATTACTACCAACATCAATTCAACTCCTATGTTGAATGGTAGCAACTTCAAATTATGGCAGGAGAACCTCCTAATAGTTCTCGGAGTCATAGATCTCGACCTTACATTAAGGGTTCCTTCTTCTGCACCTATTACAAATAAGAGTTCCTTGATGAAAAGAGGGACATGGAAAGGTGAAAGAAGTCAAATCGCATGTGTATGATGATCATGAAGAAGGCCATTCTAGAAGCATTCAAGGGCACTATATTAGAAATGATAAAGATAGCCAAAGAGTTCCTTGAGGACATTGAGAAGAGATTTGCCAAAAATGAAAAGTCTAAAACAAGTACACTTTTGGCAAACCTCATCTCAATGAGATACAGAGGTAAAGGAAACATTAGGGAGTGCATCATGAAGATATCTCATCTTGCTTCAAAACTAAGAGCACTTAAGCTTGACTTTTCTAAGGACTTGCTGGTACATTTGGTTCTTATATTTCTTTCTACACAATTTAGTCAATTTAAGGTGAGCTATAACTGCCAAAAAGAGACTTGGTCTCTTAATGAGCTCATCTTACATTGTGTGCAAGAAAAGAAAAGGTTGAAGCAAGAAAAGAAAGAAAGTGCTCACCTGGCTAATACTTCTAAGAAAAAAGGGAAGAAAAGAAAGAAGGATAAGGAAACTGCAGTTACGACACCTCAAAAGAAACAACAAAAGAGACTGGTTGATCCGGAAGGTACGAGTTGTTTCTTCTGTGGAGCTGTAGGACATAAGAAGAAGCATTGCACCAATTGTCACGCTTGGCGTGCCAGAAAAGGTATGTTTTTTAATTTGGTTTGTTCTGAGGTTAATTTAACTTCGATACCTAAACACACTTGATGGATGGATTCTAGTGCTACGACATACATCAATGTGTCTATGCAGGGATGCTTGAGATGCCGAAAGCTAAATGATGGTGAAAGATACATTTACGTAGGTGATGGCAAGAAGGTTGAAGTTGAAGCAATAGGAAAATTTAGATTATTGTAATAGGCGATGGCAAGGGGGGCTGGGTTAGGATCCAAGTTGGGTCCACCTGACCCAGTCAATGAGATACAGAGGTAAACCTAAAGTTGGGTACACTTTGGGTTAGGATCCAAAAGTTGGGTACACTTTTGGCAAATCTCATCTCAATGAGATACAGAGGTAAAGGGAACATTAGGGAGTGCATCATGAAGATGTCTCATCTTGCTTCAAAACTAAGAGCATTTAAGCTTGACTTTTCTTGGGACTTGCTAGTACATTTGGTTCTTATATTTCTTCCTACACAATTTAGTCAATTTAAGATGAGCTATAACTGCCAAAAAGAGACTTGGTCTCTTAATGAGTTCATCTCATATTGTGTGTAAGAAGAGGAAAGGTTGAAGCAAGAAAAGAAAGAAAGTGTTCATCTGGCTAATACTTCTAAGAAAAAAGGGAAGAAAAGAAAGAAGGATAAGAAAACTACAGTTACGACACCTCAAAAGAAACAACAAAAGTGACTGGTTGATTCAGAAGGCACGGGTTGTTTCTTTTGTGGAGCTGCAGGACATAAGAAGAAGCATTGCACCAATTGTCACGCTTGGCGTGCCAGAAAAGGTATGCTTTTTAATTTGGTTTGTTCTGAGGTTAATTTAACTTCGATACCTAAACACACTTGGTGGATGGATTCTGGTGCTACCGCATATATCAATGTGTCTATGCAAGGATGCCTGAGATGCCGAAAGCTAAATGATGGTGAAAGATACATTTACATAGGCGATGGCAAGAAGGTTGAAGTTGAAGCAATAGAAAAATTTAGATTATTGTTAAAGATTGGATTTTATTTGGATATTGATGAGACATTTATTGTACCATCTTTTAGACAAATTTTGATTTTTATTTATGCTTTGGACAAATCTAGTTATTCCTTGTTCATTTGGAAATAGAAAATTCAGTTTGTTACATGATTCCAAATTGGTTGGATCCGGTTCTTTATCAGATTATGATAATATTTATTTACTCGATACAATTGCTTCATTTAATGAATCCCTGCAATTAAGTACTCGAGGTATAAAGAGAAAATTAACCAATGAGAATTTAGCTGTATTATGGCAGAAGAGATTGGGTCATATCTCTAGCAGGAGAATAGAGAGACTTGTGTCAGGCGAAATTCTTAACCCCTTAGACTTTACAGATTTTGATATTTATGTTAACTATATTAATGGGAAACAAACTAATAAAAGGGGATTTGAAGCCAACAGGACTTTAGACATCTTAGAACTTACACATACAGATATTTGTAGGCCATTCCCTATGACTTCATGGAATGGTCTACAATATTTTATAACGTTTATAGATGATTTTTCTAGATATGGCTACATATATCTCATTCATAAAAAGTCACAGTTGCTAAATGTGTTCAAAAATTATAAGGTTGAAGTTGAAAACCAACTCAGCAAAAAGATTAAAAGCGTCAGATCTGATTGTGCTATATGGTAGATATGATGGTTAAGGTGAACAATGTCTAAGACCATTTGCTAAGTTCCTAGAGGAAAGCGGTATCGTCCCACAGTACACTGTGCTGGGTTCGTCCACTATGAATGGTGTTGTTGAAAGACGAAACAGGAACCTTAAGGACATGGTGAAGAGTATGATTTCTCATTCTACCTCACCAGAATCACTCTGAGGAGAAGCGCTTAAGACTGCAGCATATATCCTAAACAGGGTTTCAACTAAAGCAACTGCTAAAACCCCTTATGAACTTTGGATGGGCTAGAAGCCTAGTCTAAAGCATTTGCATATTTAAGGATATCCAGCTGAGGCAAGGCCTTATAGACCTAATGAAAAGAAACTGGACTCAAGGACGGTTAGTTGTTATTTTATTGGATACTCTGAAAGATCCAGGGGGTACAAATTTTATGATCCTACGACTAAGTCAATTTTTGAGACGAGAAATGCCCGGTTCCTTGAGGATGTCGAGTTTGCGGGGGGAGATATGGTTAGAGACTTTGTCTTTGAAGAGAAATATGTTGATATTTTCACAGCTGTTATTGACATTGATCAGGTTTTTATTCTTGACATTGTTCAAAAAGCAGACCCAAATCAAGAAAATGTCAAAGAACCTCCCATTTTAGAAATTGTTCTAGAAGCACAAACTCTACCATCTCAAGAACCTATGTGTAACGCCCCGAAATTAATTAAATGTTATTAATGTGTAAAATGATGGATTAGTATGTCATAATAAATATTTTAAACTTAATTTAGTCATTTTGTGAAGTTTTCAGACTTAAGTTGTTTTCGATAATTTTAATGATTTTTAATTACTCTTAATTATTTTAATTGCTTTTTTAAATTTTGAAATAAAACAATTTATCAAATGACCAACACGTCCCACTTTGGAAAACCACGTACGGGACGTTGTATTGTTTGAAAACTGCCTTCCATTTTTCTTTATAAAATCTCTCTCTCCCTTTCCTTTTCCTCACTCTCTCGCCCGTCTCTCTTTTGTTCTCTCTCTCCCTCTCTCTCGGTTTCTCACCCTCTCTCTCATTCTCTCCCAAAATTTTTGAAACAAAAATCAATTCCAAGCCTTAGGTTAGCGGATTGAAGGCTTGGGAACAAGATTTAGCGACCACAAATGCGATTCGAAGCTTGAATTCGAGATTTGTTTCTAAATTTCAAAACTTTTTCAATTTTTCAAATTTTCTTGCATTTTGAAATTCAAGCTTTCCCAAGCTTAGAAATCCATTAATCTAAGTTAGAGAAACATAGAATAACTAGGATTCAAGCTTTGTTTGATCAAAAACAGATTTAAATCAAGATTTTTTATTTTTCTCTATTTTTCTCTATTTTTGGATTTTTTCAAAAATTTCGTTTAAAACTTGTTTTAAAGCATTAAAAGTAATCTATTATGTTTTTCTATCATGTATTGATAATACCTATGCCTGAGAATTGAGAAAAATAGGTTGAAATAGAGATTTGGGCTCCAGAGGCCAAATTCCCGTGTCTAGAAAATTTTAGAATTTTTCCAAATCAGCAGGCCAAAGTTCATATTCGACAGGCCAGATTCATGAGTTCGGCAGGTCGGATTCATATGATCAGCAGGCCGAACTTAAAAAAGTTCAACCGACCGGACCTAGTTTTCCAGCAGGCCAAACTGTGCAGTTCGGCCGGTCGAACCAAGGGACCGGCAGGCCGACCAGCATGGTGAAAATTTTGTAATTTTTCACCTGTTTTCACCGTTTTGAACCCCGATTGAAATTTTGACTTTGTAAAAATGATTTTATAAACTTAAATGGCACACTAGGACACCATGAGATGATTTGGTAACATAGAATATCTCACGCTAGATACTAATAGACCTAGTTTTCATTTAAAGTTGTGCGTGGATCCGCGGAGCTAACGTATAGCAGACCGGAATTACGATATGGGACATCAATACGAGTATTGAGGTAGGACTTCTACCCCTTTCTCGGTAGCTAGTTTTAAATGTTTTGGCCACAAATGAACTTTTAACAAAAATATTTTCAATGATTGGTTGAAAAAAGGATTTTTATTGACTGATTTCATAAATGGTAGAATTGAGGTAATTTTCATAATAAACCTTATAATGAACGTAAATGATTATATTTGGTAAAAAGATATTTTAATAATGATAGAAAGATATATGTAATTATATTTAAGGGCATGATGCCATATCAGAGAGCGGGTCGTGTAGGGCGCGACCTTGGGAGCAGGTCTCGAAACCTAGTTGGGCCACTATAGTAGTGAAATACATATGGTTTGCCTAGGAAAAGAAAATGGTATTTTTCTGGTCGACCTATTTAAACTGTTTTGGTAAAAAAAAGTTTTTATTAAATTTTAATCTATTTATTTATTTGTTCTAGTTTGTTTTCTACATATTTATTTGAATAATGAAATTTCTTTTAAAATTAATATTTTCAAATTATAGTCCTACTGAGCCTTTCGTTTACTTTTTATTTGTTTTAAAATCTTACCCCTTAGGTGGATATCAGCTTAGGATCGGAGAAGAGTCCGCTGACCGGATTTGCGACCAGTAGAAGATCTGGGTAGGTTGTAGAACAAACAATTCAAGATATGTATAATTCTTAACTTTCTCTTTTATTTTGGACTGTGGTTGTAATTTAATATTGTCAGTACTATGTCTGTGCATAAATGTGGGTTAGTGGGACCCATTTTTGTTTTTTCTCCTATTTTTATTATTATTCCTTTATTGTTTATCTTGTTATTTTAATGGTTTAATTATTATATTTGTTTGCTTTAAAAAGGTTTTAAAATATTCACATTTCATTAATAATTTCTTAATTCCTAAACTCATGTTTTAATTAAATTTCTACTTAATTAACCTACCACGTCACCTCCCGTATTCCGCAGTGTGACACTATGCCATTAAGGAGATCCACTAAAGAAAGGAGAAGTGCGGTGCCAGATGATTACATGGTATTTCTCCAAGAACATAAGTTTTACATTGGTGTGGTGGAAGATGATCCAATCAACTTCCGTCAAGCCATGCAAAGTTCTAGATCTCAAGAGTGGATTGATGCCATGAATGAGGAGATAAAGTCTATGAAGGACAATGACATTTGGGATCTTGTCCCATTGCCTGAAGGTGCGAAAGCCATTAGTTGCAGATGGATATTTAAGACCAAGAGAGACTCGAAGTATAAGGCTCGTTTTGTCGCTAAGGGCTTTACACAGAAAGAAGACATTGACTATAAAGAGACTTTTTCATTAGTGGCACATTTTGATCTTGAACTTCATCAGATGGATGTTAAGACTGTGTTTCTCAATGATGACATTGATGAAACAATCTATATGGTGTAACTTGAAAACTTTGTGTCGAGAGATGCAAAGAAGATAGTTTACAAATTAAAGAAATCCGTCTATGGGCTTAAGCAAGCTTCTCATCAGTGTTATTACAAATTTCATCAGGCTATCATCTTATTCGGTTTTGAGATGAATATGGTTGATGATTGTATATACCACAAGTTCAGTGGAAGCAAGTATATTTTCCTGATTTTATATGTCGATGATATTTTGCTTGCCAGCAACAATATAGGCTTATTGCACGAAACCAAGATATTTCTATCAAAGAAATTTGAGATGAAGGATATTAGTGACGCCTCTTTTATGTTAGGTGTACAGATACACCAAGATCACTCTCAGGGTATTCTTGGATTATCATAAAAGAACTATATCGAAAAGGTTCTCAAAAGATATGGCATGCAGGATTGTAAACTAGGTGATACCCCTGTAGCTAAGGGAGACAGGTTTAGTCTCAATCAGTGCCCTAAGAATGATTTTGAGGTTAAGGAAATGCAAAAGATTCCTTACGCGTCAGCAGTATGGAGTCTAATGTATGCTTAAGTTTGTACACGTCCAGATATTACGTACGTTACAAGGATGTTGGGCAGATACTTAAGTAATCTTGGAAAGGACCATTAGATAGTAGCCAAACGAGTCTTGAGGTATTTACAGAGAACAAAAGACTACATGCTAAGGTATCGAAGGTCGGAACAGCTTGAGGTCATTGGGTATACTGACTTCAATTATGCTGGATGCCAAGATAGTATGAAATCTATGTCAGGCTATGTCTACCTTTTGGTTGGAGGTGTTGTCTCCTATAAGAGTGCTAAACAGTCTCTTATAGCATCTTCTACCATGGTGGTAGAGTTTATAGCATGTTATGAGGCGTCTAATCATGAAATATGACTGCGAAATTTTGTCACAATAGTGCACATCGTGGACAGTATTCAAAGACCACTCAAGTTATTTTGTGACAATAAGTCAACAGTTTTATATTCCAACAACAATAGGAGCTTGACGAAATCAAAGCATAGAGAGATCAAGTTCTTGGTTGTAAAAGAAAGAGTTCAGAGTAGACAGTTGTCTATAGAGCACATCAGTACAAACTCCATGATTGTGGATCCGCTTATTAAGGGATTGCCACCCAAAATATTTCATGAGCACATTACTAGTATGGGTGTCATATCATTTTAGGATATTCAATTTTAGTGGGAGTTTGTAATTTTAGATGCTTTTATGATATAGACATATTTTCAATTATTTCAGTTTATGAATATTTTGAGGTTATTTTCTGTAGAAATAAAGATTCAGTTTATTTACACTCTGATTTTGGTATGGTTTAATCTTACTAAGGTTTTAAGGTGGACTAGTTGAAAATAGGCATGTTAAGATTACATTGCATGAAATTTTCATGCTACACATCCATGCTTGATCTTGTTATTAGTTATTTTAGTATATGTGATTATTGATGGGTTTAGTTACGATATATATAACGATTGTCACTTTGGTCCTATATTGATATGGTTAATGGACAAGATTGTTGAGATGCATAAGGTTTTGATAGCAAAACTCAGAGCTCATAAGGTATAATTCACATTTATAAAGTTTCATATATAGCCCAAGTGGGAAATTGTTGGAATAAATCCAAATATGGGCTAATGTATTAAACAAATGTGTATTAAAGGCTATCAATAAGGTTGCCCAATTAAAAGTGACCAATTTAGGTTTTGGGCTTTTAATGCCTCAGTAAGTGTGGGCCTTTTATGTGTAGAGACTAAAAATATAATTACTAATTTTATGATTGGCGAAATTGGTAATTAAGGATAACTGTTAAAGTTTAGTAGTTATATAAAAAGGTTGTAGTTCTCAAGTCAGTACGTACCCTTTCTTTCTGTTTCCCATTTATAAAGAAATTACAAAGGCAAACTTTGAAGGAGGACTTACGTACTAGACTTAGAAGATCCTCAACCTACAGACTTAAGAATTACATTCAATATATGAATTCAAGTTAACTTTTGTATCTTATTAATATTCTTGGTGATTTGACATAAATGATCCTAATTGATGATGGTTTTCATCATAATATTTTGTTCTAACACAAACTTCTAAATGGGAAAAGAAAAAAAGAAGTTGTGGTGGATTATAGGAGAAAACAAAGCAAGGCGAAAAAAACGACGGCAACGAGGTTGCTATTGAGGCCAGACCATCATGGAGGCAAAGGTGAGTTAGTGCTAGCTAGTGGCAATGATTCAAAAAAGTGAGAATCATAAGAAGAATAAGAAGAAAGCGACGATCCTAAAACTTATTAATGGTGAGTTTATTTTGGTTAAACAAAATTGCCACTTTCAATGCTAAAATCATAAACTACAAAAATTGAGATCTTTTATTAATTAATTTGTTTGACTTATCCCTATATATGTCATTGCTTTATGCGATGAATAATTACGTCGCCGTAAAATAATAATTTAACATGAGATCAATTTTGTAACAATTGATGTAGGAGTTCTCAAATTTATCATATGACCTTGTTATGATTTACGCACGAGTACTAAAAATATTACACGATATTAATGACATAATAGTTGATGTAGTAACATTAATGCATTTTTATCCAACATTTGCGATAATTTCTCAAAAACCTCATTATGATAGATTTTTTTCCAAAGAAATTTATATATTGGTATTTGTTCATAATTATTGCATTCATATATACTGTTGTTTGGTTCAAACTTAAGGACACAAATAATTGAAGAAGTAAGTTGATGTCATTCTCAATTGGTCACGAGATATTTGATAGAATGATAATCTCTGTTAACTTAATTTTTGTGGTCTCTCAAATGGAATTCTGTCGATTTTACTGTTATGTAACATATTTGTATGAGCGCAACGGAGTGATGACATCATCTCATATGTAATGAAGGAATAAACAAGCCTTTACCACATAAACTCGTGGTTAAATTATGGTAAGTAAGACAAATTTCTCATAACTAGGCAAAAACTAGACAAATATAAATTTACTTTGGGAGCAAGGAATTCTACAAAACCCCCCCTTTTGTGCCTGAAACATACCTTTTCTACCTCTCCATCCGAAATGTCAAGACTGCCCATCCGTAAAAGAGAACAAACCCATTTCTAGTATCCAACGAAGGGTATATGAGCACATTGACAACTTTTCAAAATTGTGATAAGACTAAGGAGAAGCGTTACAATCCTTGAGTATAGCCTTGAGAAACAAGCAGAAGCAATAGCCTCTTATTGGCCAAACAGCCAAGCACTTAACAGATTGTGAAATAAGCAATCTTATTTAACCTTATGGGGTTATAACTCCGCTACTAACAAAACAGTGGGACCCAGTTTAAAAAGTACACTGTATACTAGAGTGGGACCCACAATTTTGGAGTAACGGGGTTATAATCATATTACGATGAAAAGGATTTTTCCTGTGAAATTCGCTAGAATTCTTCACACCCCTAACTTTTGCTATAAATAAGTGTTGTTTCTTTGTCATTTTCCATCAACATATTCACTATTCACAGCCAAACAAGCTTATTGCCCACCAACCCCCTTTCACTAGTAGTATTCCTCTCAAGATCTCTCCTTTTCATCTCCAAGGCTAGTCTTTTCTTTATACATTTTCATAATAGTACTCTTCTAGTACAAGCTTTTTTTATTCTTTATTTTGCCAAAATCGCATGTTCCATTAGAATCTCTTTGTATGAAACTTGATTTTTTTTTTTAATATTGGTGATGAACAGAAACATGGATCGTGGTGAAGAAAACTACAATTCCGATGTCCAAGTTGAGGTTTCTGACAATGAAATCTCCGATTCCGATGATGATCAGGTCTCTGTCATTGTCGACAATGAAGATCTGGTTGCCATGAACGCCACATTAGATGCTAGTGGCTTTGAAGTCCAGAGACAATACTACTTCGAGGACTTTACTAGAGAAGGGATGATGAGGCTCGGAGAGTTTGACAATGAGTTCCTAAGCGTCAAGGCCCGTTTCCTCTATGGAATGGGGTTGCTCAAGCCCGAAACAACTGTCATTTCGGTGCATAAGTGCTTAAATGCAGCCAACATCACCATGCTGACTCGGATGCAGTCCTTTAGGGCCTTTGCAGAGGCCACAGCTAGAAAGCACGACGGCCAAGCAAATCTAAAGAGGGCTTGGTTTGGTGCCTCGAAGGACGAGATCTGTCAAATCGTGACTCGTGGGTTCAACCGATGCACGGATCCCAAAACCTACAACGAGGTGTCCTATGGCGTCGGGATCTACTTGGCTCCCACCTTTTCACTTGATAGGTAAAAACAAATAATTACGTTATGAAACCCATTTTTTATTAGTTGTGGTATTTTAAATAAAGATACAACCATTTTTTTAATAGTGGTAATAAATGTAATTTCTTTTTTTTCATTTAGATATATACGTATATTTAATTATATCTAATTATTATTACCTTCTGAACCCTTGTTTGTTTTTCAATAATCAGATTTGGCTCAAAATTGTCCAATTCTAATTCTAGGATTTTTTTTTTTTGGGCAGTGCACTATCGGCAGCTGAGGACGAAAGAGGATTACGGCATCTGCTGATGTGCCGGGTGATCTTGGGGAAAGTGGAAGAAGTGAATAGAGGCTCAATGCAAATTCTTCCAAGTTGCAGGCATTTTGATTCTGGAGTGGACAGTCTTATAGCCCCTGCAAAGTTTATCATATGGGGGGCTCATATGAACTCCCACATTTTGCCTGAATACCTCATAAGCTTCAAGTGTCCTGGAATCACAAGTAAAAAAAAAAACTATCTTATCATTTCTCTTTTTGCTTATATTGATTAACGAATGTAGATTCTGTGATTAACAATTAATTGATGAAATAAAATCTGCAGACATATTTTCAAGGCCAAGGAAAACTCCGAGATCGCCATGGATGAGCTTTCCTAACCTTATTTCGGTCCTGGCCCAACATCTGCACCCCGCTAGAACTGCCCTAGTCGTGAGATCATACAACGATTTCAGGGTGAGAATATCATATTTTTACATTTTTACATTCATAAATATACATATATATATATATATAATGAAACCCTAATTGGTTTTGTGAATGTGTGAGTGCAGTCTGGGAAGCTCAGTCGACCACAAATGATTCTGAGGATCAGGGAACTCGCTGGGGACGACCTGCTGATTCGTATAATCGAGGCAAACCCGATGGACCCACTGGCACCCGCCACACCGTAATTGATGAGGCGGAGGAGTTTCATGATCAAAAACACAGCCTTTTCGACAGATCTCATATCAGATCATTGATCATGTGTCTTTGCTTTAGAAGTTTTAGAATATTTTTGTTGAATAATTTGTGTTTGGTTTGTCCTTGGTACTTTCTTGGCGGCTGTTCTTAAGCGGCCGCCTTTCAATCATTGTCATAAGTTTGAGGGTTCCTAGGGATTTTTTCTTTTCTGTTGCTGCTGTCTAGCGTTGTTGTCTTGGTGTTGGGATTGAGTCTGAATTTTTCCTTGTCTTCCATTTATGGTAAATGTGAGTCATTTCCTTTCGGGCTTGAAAATTACCCTAGAGCGAAATGGAAATACTTGAAGTGTATTGTTGTATGTGCCTTTGCATGGAAGGAATGGAAATTGCCTCTCCCGGATATATTTTTGTGCTTATCTCTATCTATCTAGATTTTTCTAAAGAAATATCCATCTAATAAAATCACATAATATATGTTTGCAAAATAAAATAAATAAAAAAAAAAAAACTTGAAATGTCTTCGCAAACAAAAAAAATCACATTATAATGTACAATATATAATATGTCTGCCAACATTTACATATACATTGTATGTGTATAAAAAAAATACACAATGTATACTCACAAAAACACACTAATCATCTATCTTAGCCCAAAAAAAAAAAAAAAAAGAAGAATCATATTATAATATATATTATATACCCACATATACATATTATCTGTATATAAAAAATACACAATATATACTCGCAAAAATACACTTAACATGTGTCTTCGCAAAAAAAAAAAAAAAAAAAGAATAGCACTATATCATATATTATACATATTTTATGTGTATATATAATACACGCAATATATGTCTGCGTAAAATACACAAAACAAAACAAAAAAATATACACACAATGTATGTATATCACAAACAATATATACGAACACATATCTTGCCATACAAAACAAATGAACATGAACGCAACATGTGGGGACACAGAAGCACAACGGTACCGATAATACTTTGAATGAAAAATGCAGAACTAGTATATAAAACGCCATAGGCAATGTTATCACCAATTAAAGATTCCAAGATAAATTATTTTGTTTGCACTTTTTTTTTTTTTTTAATTGAAGGGTACACTTGACTCAAGCATAGCAATAATATTAATTTTTTCAAACGATAATGATAATCTTGATTTCCACAAATGTCTTTGCTAAAGATCGCTTCTTTGTTTTCTTATTTTTTATGGAAAAGAAAAAGAAAAAGAAAAGTTCTATATGCAGCCGATCATAAAGTAAAAATGTTTTTGAGTTTATTGACCCCCTTGAACACATTCCAACCATTCCAACTCGAAGATGATCGTACTTTTGCCGGAATCCTTCAGACAACGAACACTTTCTTAACATAATCCTTTTTTCCATATTATGGAAATTAGAAATCCCACCCCATTTTTATGTTTTGTGTCCTTCCGGAAGATCCAAATAAAATTCACTTCTCTGCTTTTCTTCTTCTTCTTCTTCTTCTTCTTCTTCTTCAAAGGAAAAACGCTACATGTGACACTATCAACATGTGCTATACATATATTGGATTAGAAACCGGAGGCTGTCAGTATGATTCATCTTCATCAGACGATTACATGAGCTGCTGATAGACTTTGCTATCGATTGGGAAGGTAACATTGCATGATGAAGAGTTTAACCAAAGTTAGTTTAAAATTCAAACTTTGCAAGAAAACATTTTAAAAAAGTTGGTTTCAACCATAATTTTGTAGTTTGAATTAACATTCAGAAAGCCGAGCACGATGTGGTCTCTCGTAGGACTCGAATTCACCACACCGCGTTTTTCTGTACAAACCAGGACATTAAACTAGTTAAGGATTTTCTGTCACAAAAGAAAAGCTTAAAGAAATATTGCATCTTTGAATACAAACCAGGACATGAAACTAACCCAGCTCTTGCAATCCATCGAAAACGTACACATGCAACAATAATAGAGAGTTTATTTTTTTTTTTCCCTGATATATAATAAATATTTTACAAGACGTTCAATGCACATGTGTAAATATTTCCGACGTCTATCCAGAATAAGAGCAGTTCCCTATGACAAACACACACACACACACACACACAGAGACAGACATACATATAGCAGCGGCCACAAATATAGATAACTAGGGGCTTATTTCGTACACCGTATTGTATTGTATTATATTGTATTACATTACATTTTCTATATATAATACAATACAATGCAACGTAATGTAATATAAAACAATACAATATAGTACGGTGTGCCAAACATACTCTAGATAGAAATGGCTTGACAGAATCCTACTGCTTCTTGTCCATCAACGCCTTTATTTGCTTCTCCAGCTGGTAACAAAATAAAAACAAAACCAGTTTGAACTACGACAAAACCAGTATCATAGGGAAATCAAAAACCCCAGTTACAAACTATTACGAGGATTAATGTTGGTCCAGTAAAAGATACAAACCTTGGCAGTTTCCATCTTTTGCATCTGCAACTCTTTAACTAGTCTCTCGTGGCTGAAAATTATACAAGAGAAGCAACAATCAAAAGAGACTATATATAATCAGAATAAACATATCCTCTCAAAATTCCACAAGATACCACACTTACTGTTGTTCCATAGACATGACATGAGACTCAAGAAGTCTATCTCTACCAGAAGCAGCGAACATCTGAGATGTGTAACGATGTTACTAACTCAAGTCGAAAAAAAAATACAAAAATAGAGAGCAAAAACAAAGAGTGGCATTTCAATTAATACAATTTAGGGTTTGTTTGGTACTTGGGTTCAGAATGTTATGGTTTAAATTAGTAGTTTTAAACCTACATTGTTTAAACAATGATTTTAAACAAGTATAAAGCGAGAACAAAATATCACATCAGATGATTAGTGCTTAGAAAACTACGGTTTATGAAAGAAAACGAAAATAGGAAGGATTTTTACTGTAGAACATGGTTCAACACGGTAAGAACTTAAAGATGGTTAAGTTCTCAAAACTGACAGTTTAGCTCGTTTTAAACAATCCTCTCCGTTTTAAACGATTTAAGACTTGCGCCTAACAAACACCCGTCCTTGTGGGCCCATAGGTTTAAAAACCACTTGAAACATCCTAAACATGCAAACCAAACGGCACATTAATGTACAAAAGCGTCACCATTTGAAAGAAAATTCATTTCACTACATACGTTTCTGACTGATGAACAAAATTTGCAACATTCAATTCAAATTGATAGCTTAGTTAATCAAAAATATGCAAGCAATAGTCCAAGCCATATTTAAGAGGAGCAAATAGCATCAAACTGAGCCAGTGTAC
The DNA here is from genome assembly GCA_946598075.1 of Artocarpus hirsutus. Lineage (NCBI taxonomy): Eukaryota > Viridiplantae > Streptophyta > Magnoliopsida > Rosales > Moraceae > Artocarpus > Artocarpus hirsutus. The sequence continues at coordinate 17,918 of CAMOHE010048948.1, read as the reverse complement.
TCATTCAGAGCAAAAGTGGCTCGAACAAATCTCCTTCACTTGATTATTTCAAACAACTTTTTACGATAATTTTAGGTGTCATGTATTGCTTTTCTTATTCTCCATCCTTATATATGTGCTGTTAGCGTAAAGATTAATCATAATTTTCAAGGCACCGTAGTTTATACAGAGAGCAACGCAGTGAACTAAGCCAAGTCAATCTCTAGTTACCTGAATGTGCTCATTGTTGCCCACTGGTTTCGCAAACACGGTACAATTACCTTTCACTATGCAAATTGGAAAAAAGAATAAGATAAACATGTAGAGAAGAAGAAGATGACCATCTCAATGCTTAACACATAACTAAAAATGTGCTCACATTACCTGTGATTTGTTGTACATATCTGGTAAATCTCATTATTTGGTCCTGCAAGAAAAGTGAATAACGATTATAACCACCAAGCATAATTTCCTAATTCTGTCAAAAACAAAACTAATAGAAAATATAACCTCCATTGCATACCCTTTGCATGGCATTTTGCTGCAATAGATATTGTAATGAGGGAAGAATTGAAGCAGCTGTGACGGATATAGGATTCAGAGATTGCCCCGGACATGCAGAAACAACGCCATTTGGGTTGTCCTAAAAAAACATTATTCGAAAGAGTCAAACACCAGTCAAAAATTTATATTGGAAGAAAGATCTTGCAGAAGTTATCCATTCTAGTATAAATTACAAAGGGGATTCCACCACTTGAAAACCACCATTTCAGAATATAGTACCCCAAGTATGCTACAAACCTTCCCCTCAAAAAAAAAAGTATAAATATAAACCTAATTAGATTATTAAATACTAGTAAATAAAGAGAAAGCATATCCTATGTAGGTTGCATGAAATTGGTTGGTATTATACCATGCATTTACCGCACTAAGCAGATCAGGCGTAGGTTGCATGAAATTGGCTAGCGCTATACCATGCATTTCCGCATTAGTGTGGTAATCATAAATGCACTTATTTTTTAGGTAACAAGATCTATTTTGTCAATAAATTGTGTACATATCTTGCCACTAAATAAAGAGAGCAGATCGTACGTAGGTTGCATGAAATTGGCTAGTATTATATCATGCATTTCCCGCATTAGCGCGGCAATCATAAATGCACTTGTTTTTTAGGTAACGATCTATTTTGTCAATAAATTGTGTACAAATCTTGCTACTAAATAAGAGAGAGCAGATCGTGCGTAGGTTGCATGAAATTGGTTAGTATTATACTATGCATTTGCCACGCTAAGCAGATAATACGTAGGTTGCATGAAATTGGCTTAGCATTATACCATGCATTTCCGCATTAGTGCACTAATCATTAATGCACTTATTTTTTAGGTAACATGATCTATTTTGTCAATAAACTGTGTACAGATCTTTCCCTTGTATAAGCTCTAGTTTCCAAGTATAGTGTTTGCCAAAACTACAGAATTAAATTGACAACAAATAGGCTAGAGACAATCGTTTAACACTATTTTTTTGTCTTAGTATGCAATGGAGCTCATGGTAGCTTTGCACAAGCATACCTTCGGACTGGAATCCGGCTCTCTCACAAACTGGCCCTTGCACTGAAAGCCCGCATCTTGTGACATATTTTGTACTGCATTTAGGTAACAGAGATTAAGTTAAAAAAAAGTAAGATCAAAGAAAGAAAAAAATTAGAAGAATAAATGTGCATACAAGATGGAGACGTACTGTTATCTCCCTCCAGATGACGTGACAAGTGAGCCCTACAAATAAATAGAATAGCTTATTTAGATGTATCCTGCCATGAGGCTATGACATTCTACAATGATAGTTGCAATATTCAAGCCTGAGTTGACGGTTTGAGTCCTAAGTTCTTGTTTGTAGCTTAAACAAAGAAGAAGCTAAACCAGCTTAACAGGATTGAAGATATCTCCTTGTTTGGAGCAGGAAGTTGGCATAAAGACGGAGCGTATGAACTAAAATACTTGAAGCATGAAAAGTTAAGTAAAAGTTATGACGTTACTTGTTTCCAGGCTTAAAAATGTATAAACACATCCACCTAAAGCTGAATGAAGAATAAATGAACGGTCTAACATGTGGCTAAAGAAAAGTTATAATACATGATGCACAAAGAAAAGTTTAAAAACAAACACTTAATTACCATGTTAATAATTCATTTAAAGAACTCAATCCAAAGGAAAAGGTAAACGTACTCAAGTGCCTGACAGGATTGATCAGGAAATGAAGCTTGGGAACCAGCAATGTTCCGAAGATTATCACGCCCATTCTAAAAAAAAAAAAAAAAAAGTGGAACGTAGGTCAATATAGTCTGGAGCCATCTATTCATATGAACTTGGAAAATAAGATGAATCCCCATGAGAACAACATTATCACCTTCACGGATATTGAAGATATTTCAGAATCAGAATTATTTGGACTTTACATTAACTTCCTTTCTTCTTGTGCCGCTAAGTTATCAAATCCTCCCTTCTGTTTACTCATCAAGTCTTGATTTTCTATGCTGGAAGTAATGTCATCATCTTGAAGCAGGAAATAAAAGAAAAAATATTTGAAAGTTAATCACTTAGCTTCCCTAGAAATAATGTCATCACCCTCTCGAAAGCTGATCTGAAGACATGGAAAAATGTTCTAGGGATTAACCTCCTTACAAGAGCAGCTTGTTTTTTCAAATCCTCTAAATCAAAGTTACATGCACTGATTCCCCGTATATACTCTCACTGAAATGGATACAACCATCAACGGAGGCAATATTTAATGCAATTATAAGAACTAGATTGTAATAGTTAGACATTCATTATCTTTTTAATGCGATTAATATTTTCCGCAGTTTGTCATAGGAGAGAAATGATAACTGGTCAGGGGCTTAGGGGTGTGACACAAGAAAATTGTATTTGATCCAACAAATAAAGACATACTTTGAGGGGCCTTATACAACTGTGCCAAAAGAAATTAAAACCTGTGATATTTGCTCCTTGTCACCAGACATAGCCTTGTTTTGTGCAAGAAGGTCAGCCTCCTTTTCCTGGATAATGGAGCAATGTCAAAATATGCAAAATACGAGTATAATATATTATTGAACTGTTTAAAGTACACAATAGAACTTGGTCGTAATATAAACCTTCAACATCCTAAAACGATTGCCTAGTGGAGGAAGGCCATCAAGAATGGTCTGGACCACATAGTCTCTAGAACGTACATGGTTGAAGAAATGATGCTTCAAAAGCTTTTCTGCTGCAGGCCGCTTCTTTGGATCCTTAACGAAGCAAGCAGCAACTATCTCTTTAAAGGACTAGAAAACATTACTGATGTCAGAAAAATCATCGAAATCAAAAATCTCCAGAAGGTTTCAATTCCAAAACATTTACCTTTGAAAACTTCTTCTCCCTCTCATAGTCTAGACCGGGGGGTCCATTTTGTAAAGTCATCAGTAAAACCTGTCAAAGGACCCGGGGGCCAGGACCATGTGCACAAACGTAGAACACAAGCAGGCATGTCTCCTATGTAAAATTATCAACAAAAACAATGCATGTAGACAGACAGAGACAAGCAGAGTTTAAATTAGCATTAAGATAATAATTCCATTCCTTGCATGACAGCTGCAAAGAGACCCCAGAAGCAATAAATAAATTATTCAATATGAGAAGAGCTTTTCAAATTACTAAACAAAAATAAGCAAATAAATAATTAAATACTACAATAAAAGGACTATAGAATATCTCAATTGCATGCACAAAACATGCATTCGTGCAGCTTAGTTTGGAAATAATCATAGAACTTCACCATGCTGACATGTACAGGTTAAGTCAGACATCAGTCCCATGCATTCTTATAACATAGGATAATGAGATGTACCTTCATTGGTGGGTAGTTCGAAAATGGAGCATGACCGTGAGCAAGTTCAAGAGCTGTAATACCGAATGACCAAATGTCTGCTCTGTATACATAAAACTCATTATGGAGATCTCATATGAGCAACAAGTCAAACCCTACAGCAATTTAATGCTACAGCAAATTCGAAATGTCTCATTGTAAATCTATCTAATCAAGGTCAGTATTATAATTCTAAAACAGCAACTACTTATGGAATTTTTTTAATGCAATTGAAAATTGCCAAAGCAGCAAAGACCACAATTATCACATTAATAACTTTTGCGTGATAGGAAAACTCACATCCGTTGACTGAAATTAATAAACCGCTGCATTGATTAAAAAAAAGTAGAAGCTAATTTCCACTTTTATGATTTATGGAAATTAATAGGTAAGAGAATCCATATTAGAAATGCACACTCAATCCATCACATAATGAAAAAGATCTGCCGAATGAAGCTGGTAAACAGCAAAATAAATAAATAATTATTGAACTTAAAGAGTAATACAGTATATTGTGGAAGGTAATTGCCCTAACAAAATGGTCTACAGTGCATGAATAACTCACCTAAAGTCGTATCCATGCAATTGCTGCATAACTTCAGGAGCCATCCTGCAGAACCATTTGAAGAATCTTATTAGTAGAATAAATAGGATGGTGAAGATTCAAAACGGAGGACAAGCCTATAGTTTATGCACTAAAATCTAAACATAAGAATAAAAATATCTATTAACTACTTTGGATGGTAGGTTGGCACCAGCATGGAGTTCCAACAAATGTATTTCTTGCATGTCGTCTATTACCATTATCAAACAAACTTGCTGAAACACCAAAATCTGCTAATTTAACTGAACTTTTTGAATCGACCAATATATTCCCAGCCTGCAGATATTTCAGTAATAAGGTATAATAGATTCCATGAGTGTTTATGTATTCCAATTCATGTAAGCAAGTAAGAAGCACCCACCACATCCATGCATCACATCAAAGTAACAAAGAAAATATATATATATATATATATATAAAATTATTTTCCATTTTTAAAATAAGCAACTAGAAATACCAAGTTAGTTTTATTGCAAGATTAAGCGTCAAAGTCAATCATTTGTCACTATAGCTGCTTAGAGCTGGCTAGATCTGTACATTGTTACATTTCTCAGCATCTCCTACGACATGATAAGCTGCAAATTTCACAATGATACCTTAACATCTCTGTGAATGAGCCCATGGGAATGTAGATACACAAGAGCTTTCAGAACTCCAAACAACAATGTCGCAATGATAGGCTGCTCAAAACCATTTGGCTGAACAAATTTCATTATGTGAACACACAATCCACGGGCCATGGAAGGCGTCACAATCCAAAGGCTTGTGCCAGCTGTGAAAGAGCAGTGTGCCTTCAACAAATTTGGATGGTCAAGCAAGCTCATTGTTTGTACTTCTCGCAGAACAACATCGTATCGACAGATTACACCCAAACTGATCATCAAAAGAAACAGCCTTGAAAATCAATAACTACCCTGATAATAAAACTAATCAATTACAACATAAACCCAAATTGTAAACACTAGCTATTATTTTGGCTAAACAAGAATACACTTACGTAACAACAAATAAAGTAGAGTAAATACCATGTCACTATCGCATTTCTCCAAGTCCAAAATTTTGATGGCAACAATCTCACGAAGTGGGACGCAGAGAGCTCTATGCACAGCAGCACTAACTCCTTTACCAACTTCTTCATTCAACTTGTGATCCTCAGGCTTAACTGGATATTTCTTAGTTGATAAATGTGCCATTGTCGCTTATCTTCTAGACCGTCCAATCGCTCCTATAATTACGATGCACAAAATTCAAAGTAATAAGAAAAAAATAGTTTATTAAAATCAGCCTCTTGCTTTGAAATGTAAGAATTGTTTAAGCAGTTTTTTGCTTACTTGAACCGTTTATCAGATGGTTCAATAGCCAGGGCTCAAAATTCAAATACACGATTCTGTAATTCATAATTAATATATATACACATAATATAATATACATATATATATATATATATGAATTTGATCGAACCGTGAGTGAAACTTCCGTATAGGAGTGTCTTTGATTATAATTTTGAAGATTTCAAAATTCAATACATTTGCTTCGCAAGTCTGATCGAATTCCAGTTCCTGAATATGAACTCCAATGAACCAAAGGAAGTAAAGTTATACGCAAAATCAAAGTATTTTCACCAATTCAACATCAAAAGGTTAAGAATTTGGAAAATAAATTAACCAAAATGAAAATAAGATCGAACGAGAGAACTGAACAGAAGAAGAACACGAACCTAACGAGGGTTTGGGGAAAAGGGAAAGAGAGACGAATTGATCATGACTAGGGAAAGAAAAAGCTCTTCAGGTTAAAATGAAGGAGAAGAAGTAGAAAAAGAAAAAGGAAAAGTGAAGTGAAGAATGATGAATCCGATGGGGTTGTTTCAACGAGTCCGCCATTGATGAAGAACGAAGAATCTTCAACCAGCTATCTTCTTCTCCCCTTTCTATCCGTCTTGTCTCTGCAGAGGCACCGAACTCTGTTTTTACCTCTTTCGGCCTTGATTTATCTTTTCGCCCTTTTTTTTTTTTTTTTGAAAGATCTTTTCAGTATTTTACTCCAGCAGTTGAACACTACGGTGAAACTGCTCTGTCATTTACAAAAATGTTAAATAAAATAAATAAACAAAAGAGAGAAGAAAAGTCGCATGCTTACACCAAATTTTAACCAACATCTCACCAACATCAGAAAAAAAAAAAAAAGTTCTCTCTAATGCTCTCTGCACTGAACTTAAGTTTTGTTTACTAACCTCCTTTTAAACATATAAGTCTAATTATTATAGTGTAAAACTTTCATATATTATAATAAAATTATTTTAATATTTCAAAAGTCATTATTTTAACATTTCAGTTCTGACTATGTTATAATTTCAGTGACTTGATCTTGTCTGTTACCAATGTAATATTTAAAAAACAAAATTAATTTATGCATATTTTAGCTATTTAATTTGTTAGTATAATTAAGTTCAAGGAATATCGTTGTGGTATTTAATAAAAAAATCAAATAGTGCCAATAGATATTTTTCTAGATAGCATTTTCTTTCATTTATTACGTCAAGAAGTCAAATTTAACCCTCAGTTATTTCTTATACTTAAGTGAAATTAATATTGCCTTTTCTTTTATGTATACTAGTTGAACACCATGTTCTATTTGTCTATTAAGTCTTGATTACCGTGTGTATCGTGTTTTAGGCCATTTGGCATTTTAGTTGAAACTAAAGTTTTAAGTTTAAGACTGTAGCATATGAGAGCTTTATATTGTAGCAATTTGTTGTATTTTTCCTATAATTATTGAGAGTTTTAGATTATAGTTAATTAAAACTAATTAGTTCCAACTACGGTACCAAACAGATACTTAAAATAATAAGGATTACACAAAGAAAAAAATTAAATAGAAGCATAATGAAACTGTAAAAACATACATTTCTTAAGGTTAAATATCGTCATTTTGCATCTATCTTTCTTTTTAAACTCCTTAATCAAAGCTTTTGTATATTAAATAATATTTTAGTATCTTAGTGTAAAAATATGTTTAAAATCAAGTTTTTAATATGTTTTATGTATAATAATTTTTTTGTAAATTTTTAGAATCATTTTTGTATATAAAATATTTGTTTAGTTTGAAATTAATTAAAACTGAAAAAATAATAAGTGCTAATTTTATTTTAAGTCTTAATGTATTTTATAGTGTGTTTTAAGTTTGTAAATATTTTTTTTAATATTTTTAGTAATTTTCACAAATATTTTTGAGCCTTAAAAATTATATTTATGTTAAACTGAAGGGATCAGAATTTTAGAAGTTTGTAATTATTTTTAATGTGTTTTAATGTAAAATAAATAAAATTATTGTAAATATTATGTTTGTAAAATAATCAATTTTGTTTTAATTATCTCATCTTTGTGTTTGAAACTTTAATTTCAACTTATCAATTACAATTATGAAAAATAGAAAGCTCTCAGCAACTACAATCAAAACTAAAAGTTACTATAGCATAAACTTTCACATACTGTAATTTTTAAACTTAAAATGTCAGTTACAATTAAAGTTTTAAACGAAAGTTTAATTTTTGTTTCCTTCAAAATCAAGACATCATAATTCATGGGGTCCTTCCCTGATGGGTATTCTCATCGAAAGTGTACATTTTTAAATTATTAGACCTTGTCAAAAAGTTTTTTTTTTTTTTGCATATCTACTGGCTAAAAAATAAATTGCCTATTGGTAGGCTATTTTTCAGTATCTATAAAAGGAATCTTTCAATTCATAACTTATGTTTCCAAAATATTCATAGCTTATGCATGTCTTTCATTTCACGGGCCGTGGCCCATATGAGGTGTTCGACCATAAGAGAAAAATTACATGTTATGTCACACTTTTAAAAGTTATGTTTTTTTATGCCATATTATCATTCATATTATAGGCTAAGTTGTACCACAATGCGCATTCATAAAAAGTAAATCTAAAAAAAAATGATATGTATGAAAATTTCCCCTTTATAATGGTTTCAAGCTGAACCCGATACCCGACATGCAACTCCAGCCCATCATCACACTTCTCTTTTATGCTCATCCATGTGCTATGACCAAACCATGGAAAAGCAGTATTATAGTTGTTGAATCCTCGTTGTTAGGTACTAAAATTTTGGTTGGGACTTGGATTTATTGTTAATTGTTTCAAATGTATCTGGGGGGGCATAGGGCAGGCAACATGGGAGGTTATTGAGAGGTTTAGGCAATTTAGTTTTATGGCGGTTTAAGAAAACTCAAACTATAACTGCCCAAAATTTAAGCAATTTTGGCGGATTTTTGGCTGGCGATTTAGGCGACGTATGGGCAATTTGATCTTTGAACCTATCTTTTTTACGAGCATTGATATTACTTTTGTCATGGCATTGGATATTGTTTTTTTACAGTAATTTAACTAACAAATTAAAGACTATATTTTAACTAAATTTTGAAATTATCATGTAGTACTTTACTCGTGTATTACTTTCCATAAATACTTCAATTTTCCAGAATTGAAATAAAATATATAATTGAAACAACAAATATAATAAATACTTCAATTTTTTAGGATTGAAACCTAATATATGTTACAGACATGATGCGGATATATTTCGAGGGTACAAAGTACTCTATATAATTAGCTATCCTAATCATGTATGTATAGAGAATACAAAAGTATCAATGAAGAAAAGATCAGACCTTAAACGGAATGTGTTTCAAGAGTACTAATTACTTTGTAATATCAACCATCCCTACGCTGAAATCAATAAATCTAAAGGTTTTAACAATAGTATGCCACAAAAGCACACAACAATAGCCGTTATTTAGCACACAAGAAATACAAACGAAAGGAAAATGAAAGTGAACATGCTGTAAGTAAAACCAAAAGATTATAGGTGAATGTTCAAATTTAATGGATGCTTCCTATGCTGCCGTTGTTCTAATCTAGCCTTGAAGTTGCAGTGTCGGCCTCTAGATACACGATCTGCATCTTGTCAAGCAACTCTTCAGCATTTTGAGGAGCGACTAAGATCTATCTTCCTACCTATATGATAAAGTTTTATTCCACAGCGTGATCTAAAAACTTCAAAAGACCATCATAAAAATCCATTAACATTTAAAAGACCCAAGAGTTTTGAATAAATACTTAAATGGTTCCAGCTAGCCACTACAAAAATCTCTTCAAGCGTGCTTAAACCACCAGGTAGAGCTATGAATGCATCCGAGTTATTAATCATGTATTCAACACGACTTGTGATGAACTCAACTCTCATTTCTTTCCCAGTGGTCTTTCCACATAGATTACCCTTGGCTAGAACATGAGGGATAATTCCTACGACTTGGACACCACTAGATTGAGCTACTATCGCCAACTACCTATCAACCCTAAACTACCGCCCTTATAGATTAGGTTAACATTTTTGCGTGCTAAAACTTGTCCCAAGTATCCTGCATTTTCTTGATAGACTCTATCTTTTCTAGGACCAGTACAATGAAAGACATAGATAGTTTTAATCTTGCTAGAAGAATGAGAGATAGATATGTTTGGCTTTTAAGATGAATGACTATTTTTTTAGACTTTTTTTTTTTTTGGGTTTTTGGTGTTTGGTTATAAGTCTGCTCTGTGTAACTCTAGGGTCCCGAGGGGTATCTTAAAGAAGTTGAGATTATACAAGGACTAACGAGTTATGTGGGTGATGGTAAGTTACTTAACAAACTAAAAAAATAATTTACAAGTGGGAAAAAAGCAAAAGAAGATAAGATTTTGTTAGATTAGAAAATCAAGACGGGTAAGAAAAGCGAGGATAAGATTTCAAAAAGCTAGAAAAGTCGAACTAAATTAGAGCATATTTGAAAATAAAAAATCTATCTGTATATTTTTTGACAAATTGAGTAACAAAAAGACAAAAACTGACAACAAGACTGTAGACTATTTTAAAATGAATCTAGAAAAATCAATAAAAGATATATAGCTATTGTAGACCTGTTGACAAACAAGGCGGATTTTAGATAAATCAGACAGGATCTGAACATTTTGAAAAGTATTACATGAAGGACACGTAATGCATCTGACAAGATAATATTTTTAACAGAAAATAATAATAAAAAACAAACACTAATTATTAAACAACTACTATAACAAACAATGAATTTTTTTTTTCTACAAACAAAACACACATTTTTTTCCTACTAAAAACTTACAATCAAAGTAACATTTATTGTATAAATTTAATACTTATGTTCATCAGAATACATTTCTAGAGAGTCTCCATTAATTAACCATTCTAAAAACAATATAACGTTTACTGTACAAATTTAGAACTTATTATTTAAAAAGAAAACAATAAAATAAAAATAAACACTAAATATTTAACACCTACTACAACAATCTAAAAGACAAAAATACAAATTTACTCCCCATTTAGTTTCTTATAAACTAGCAAACAAAGCTTTTAAATGCCAGATTTTTGAGACGTTGTCTTTCTGCATGAAATTTAGGCCAAAGTTTAAAAATTGCTCCTTGGACATGTCCATTTAGATGGTTCTGAAGGGTAGTCTAGAGGTCATCCTAGTTTTCTTTAGAAAAGCCATCTTTGTAAAAATAGATTTTGTCCTCCCTATTTACTAATACAAATCCAGGCAAATGACACTTACCCTTAAAAGTTTAGCACCCACATTTGTTATATCTAAACTCGATGGCATGAGCTCTTTTTCTCCTCGTATTAAGATTGGTACCCATACTTGGAAGGGCGGCACTCTGATTGAAGTCAATCAAACGAATTTTTCCTTCAATCAACATCCTCATATCACTAGGGATGTCAAAACACATGAAAATCTATAGCTTGGTGATTCTAGACTTATATCTTTACCTGAGAACCTTCTAGGAAGTGATGAGAAGTATTTTCTCATGTGATGGTATTTTAGATCTTATAAAAAAAAGAAAAAGAAAGTAGAAAGAGAAGAAACGAAGAAAGAAAGAAAGAAAGAAAAATAGAACGTAAACTCCAAGATCTAAGGGTGGTTTACTAAAATTTGAAGATGGTTAGGGGTTATGGATGAGATTCGTGTGTATAAAAAGAAACAATAGAGAAGATCTGAAAAATTAAGAATAAGCTTCGAATTTTAAAGAGAGATGGAGAGAATTCTAGAGAGAATGGAGAATTTAAGAGAGAGATAGAGCTCAAAAATCTGAGCTTTAATGCACAGTGATATAATTTATAGACAAGGGTAGGGTACTATGTTGGACACTAGACTTGGCTTAAATGAACTGGGCCTAATTGTTCTTGGTCAAATTAAGCTGTGTATTTTTGCTTTGCTAGAACAACAGTCACTTTTTTTTTTCTTCTGTTTGTAAATTTTTATTTGTAGAATATTTTGTGGGAATTAATATAGTTGTCTTTGAACATTTTTGTTCCCGATAGTTTGCAAACAAAAACGAGATTTAAATCAAGCTTATTAATGTTAAACTTGGTGTTGTATATTTGAGAAATATATGTGTATATACACATACATGTGTTTGAGAGACGAACATGAGGCATTATTTGACTTCCTTTTAAAAGTTATTGAAGGTAAAGAGGGATAGATCTAGTTGATTGAAAGTAGCTGTATCATGTAACTAAACTTCTTCGAAGAAAGCTGTAACACCTTTATGTGGGGTTAGTAGTATTGAATAAATAAAAATAAACTTAAATTTGATATTATTTAAATCAATTAAACAATGCCCATGAGTCTTTAAATAAAAATAAAAATAAACGTTTAAAATACAAACCATAGCTTTTAGTGTAGCACCAAATATTTAAAATATAGTAATCATCACCATAATACAATTCCCAAATAACTTAACACAGCCATTATAAAAATAATACAAATCTTACATGTTTTATACGAGTTACAAATAAACAAGATCTTCTAACATGAAAACAGCAGTGTTGTTGCCTATTTCTCGTCAGATAAGTTGCACTGAATTCCACCTGAAAGATGTAAATATGATAGGGATGAGCATCGACATGCCCAATAGGGAAAAACCATTACTCACCTTAAGATTTTATTCATTACCTCATTAAACTGCACAGTTAGTTAATTTACATTATATTTCATATTATGAGGTTTATTATGATCATATTCCATAGATAGTATAGTTAATCATTACCAAGTTTCACACTTATACATATATATACAAATATTTCAATTCATCACTATTTTTAGGTATCCATAATAAATAAAGTATCACTCAACTCATCGAAACCCAAATAGGTGCACTTGGCTACTCTCCAAACATTCCGAGAGTGTTTCGATGAGGGGACATTAAGTCTCAAGTCCTCACCTACTCAATTCTTGTATAGTGTGTTCTGGGACTTTCGACCTAAGGGAGCGTCATCACCTCCCTCTATTGTACCTTTTAGGGTATTTGTGCCTAAGGACGAAACCGTCGCCCTTTTCACGTCGCACCATTTCTCTGCAACCAACCTTTGTTTATAAAGTTAGTTTTTCTAACCATGCTTTTCAATTTACAATATGTGTCAAATTATTATGTTTCTCGCTGTACAGTACAAAACGAGTTCCACATCGTCAGGCTATAGTTATAATCATATATTCAACAATATCATATACATATCTTGCAACATAAAACAACCAAATTTTAATTTACCAAAATCCCATAAAATATGAGTAATAGAATTCCTACCTTCTAAGCTCATCAATAATCTTTTAATCTCGAAATGAATTAATATTAGTTCCACACACCCTTGATCCTAAGGCTTGCATAAGGATAATTAAAACTAAAGCACAACATATAACCACATCCATAAATGAATTATGTGTAAATCTATCTCACTAATGTGCCATTAAGTTTTTATGCAATTTCTTTTTAAATACCAAAGTAAACAATTTTTATCTTAAACACAATATAAAATACACACAAGTAATCTATATATTTTAGTCTCTAATAAGATTCATATATCACTTAGGATAGTGTTGGAAAGGTTGCAAGATATTAAGGGATTAGAAGGTGAGCAAAGTTGGGTTCTTAGTTCAGGTTAGCAGCTGATATACCATGGCAAACTGGCTGTATACTTTTGCAAAAAGTCGGGTTCACTATCTACAATTACCACATGGGTTAACAGGTGGTTTATTTAAGGTAGACGGGTGGTATACTGCCACTGGTAGGTTTACTAATTTCCAATCTGAAAATTGAAAAATTCATAGAAAATAAAATACAACTCCGATTTAGGCTCATGATAGCTCATTGGAAAGCTTAGGATGTCTACTTCTAAAATATGTAAACCAATTTACAAAATTCATTTTCATCTAATCCCAGAATTTCAAGAAAGAGCCACTGCCCATAGAGGTATTACAAAGTTTATGGAATGTCAAGTTTTTCTTTAACCCAAAGCATATTATCGTTGTTTAAAATCTCAAAACCATTCTAAAATATGCAGCATGTATTATATAATCACAATAAACATATTCTCATGAGTATTCTACTAAAATCATCATCAAACTATATCTCTAGCCTTTTTTGAAAATATTGAGGAAAACATGCTTAAGTTTGCTCTTTAAGCTTAAAACCTTAAACATCAATCTTAAAGTTATGCAAACAGGTTTTAAACGTTCCTAGCATGTTTGTAATATTATTATCAAACCAAAATAAAGGTTAGTTATCTGTTTCAACTCAAGACTCAAGTTTTTGTTCATAAATGCTCAATTATGCATGTTAACATAACTAGAAATTTGCATGAATTTTGAACACGAAAATTGTGCATCAAACATGGAGAAAACACATACTAAAAACCAAATTTAGATTAAAGAAAACCTACCTTAAAACTCCTTTGAAAAGCACCAAAGTTTGGATTAAAAATCAAGCTTGTACTCTTAAAGTTAGTTGGCCATGGAGGTGGTGGGTTTGGATAGGAAAATGAACTATGTTTCTTAATGATTTTGGCAACGTTCTTGGTGGTTCTCAGGCAAGAAAAGAGGCTACCCTCCTTGGTGTTTTCGGGTGTGTTTAGCAAGCATTTTGTTGCTCTAGTTGCTATGGTATGGCTAGATGTTCCTTTGCTTTAATGGAGATAGTTGCAGTTGGACTTATGGTTGCCTTTGGAAAAGAACTTGTTGAGCTTTTGTTTCAACACAAATGAAAAGAGAAAGAGTGGGAGACGTAAAATAATAATGAAGGGCTAAATAAATAGGATGCCAAAATAATTGAGGGGACAAATGGAGTAATTCATGGTAGAAAATGGAAGAAGTGAACAAAAAGGGTGGCTAAGAAAATATCTCTATGTCTCATTCGGAGACTTTTAGCAAAATAAAAAGAAGGCTACATAATTGAGCATTAATTTAGGGGGACAAGATTGGTAGAAGTGGGTATTAGTAGGTTTTAAATGTTTTCTACGGAGACATGGTAAAAAAAAATACTAAAGTGACATTTTTTTTTAAATAATTGAAACAACAAAGACAAACTTGGTAATTTTAAATGCTACAAAATTTTAAATTGTCCAATTTTATTTATTAAATTTTATAAAAATCATATCCGTTAAGAAAATGGGTGTTACAAAAGCTCTAAAAAAAGGACGAATGTTGGTAAAGTTAAAGGAGAAAAAAAGCCAAAAATTTTCATTTGTTCTATGACACTTAAAATTTATAATTTTATATTCTACATATATATTATATGTAGACGGGCGGGGCAGGTTGGAACTGCGATTTAAACTTCAATCCACAACCTCCTGCTAGATAGCATACTGATACTGTGCTGCTCGCCAAAATAGCAGTTTTGACATATAATTGCCAAGAATGGAGTAGGGTGGAGCGGTACGGGTTGTAGATATTTTTGTGTAGCCCTACCTGTTTGGTTGAGGAGAAAAATAAATTCAAATCCCAAATCAGTTGAAAGGGATGCTTGCTAAATGCATCACCTTCAAGTAATTGCTAGCAAGTGAAACATCTGATGGTACCGTGACCTACTAACAACTATACACATAGAACTGTCGTTTTTCTTGGTTCCTTTCATTGGTTGCATCATGAAAAAGCAAAATTACAAAAGCCAGGTCAGGCGTTTTTATTAACCATAAATTGTTTAGATAAAGTGGGCTTAATTGATAGAAAATATATAGTGTTTTTAAACTTGATTTATTAATAAATTTCTCTAACTAATGGCAAGCAAGCTATTCACTAAAAAGTGAGGTTGCAATCCATTGGACGAGTTGTAATTTTAGTATCGACCTTTTTTTTTTTTGGTGGCATATATTAAGCAGAAAAAGATGTATTAAAATTGTGGCATTGGAAATGTGTTAATTTTCTAAGAGGGAAAATTCAAAACGTAAGACAAATAAAAAATCTTGAACACCCAGATCAATTTTCCTCTTGCTAGTTGCCTTTTGGCCTAAAGGGCACGTGCTTCTTCATTTGCCCGTACTTGGTCATTTTCAAGAAAACTCTTCGTTTTCTTTAGATGTTTTTTTTGGACGTTTGAAAGTATTGATTTAAACTAATAATTTGAACCAATTTTAATTAAAATAATTATAATATATGAGAGTTTTATATTATAGTTTATTTTTTTTTGACATTGTAACTTATAAAAATTTTATACTGTGATAACTAAAAATTTGGTTGAAAATAAAAACGTGAAATATGTTAGAGTTTTTTTTTTTTTTTTGGGTCGTCGTTGTGTCTAAAGAAGTACTTGACCTTAACTAGAAAGATGGGAACTTTCGTTATGTACTAGATTTTTGACTTCAAAAAAGAAAGGGTAAAACATGGACCAAGAGGAAAAAGAGAATTGCAACTTGCAAGCAAATTTATGAACATGTGTGGCGAATACTTTGTTCCAATTCCATAGAAATTAGAAGCTTCTCTTCCTTCTTCGTTATCCACAAATTTGACTGTCCTTGTGTTAATACTTAATAATATTGTGTTGGCCCAAAACTTTGACCAAAGTTGTCTTGGGAATTGCGTTGGCTGCTTGGCTAGTATAAAAAAAAAAGTGGGTGTTTAAAAAAATGGTAGGAACCAGTAGTGAGAACCATTTTTACTGTAATATGTGAGAGTTTTATACTGTAACAATTTTTTTATTGGTACTGTAACATCTGAGAGCTTTTTACTGTTTATAACTGATTTTGTTGTGGGAACAAATGGTTCCCATCACTCCCAAACAGGCCTTAAGATTATTTGAAAAGAACAATCTAAACTAATTTTTCAGTTATAAATAATATAAAAATGGTTCTAATTAATGATTCTAACTATCATGTTAACACCAGGTAAGATTGACAGTCGACGGTTTAGATTTGTCAACGGGTTTCGCTTGTAAATTTGTAAGGGCAAGCGTGTGTGCAGACATGGGCCACAATAAAAGGAATTTGTTGACTTTTGACAAAATAGTTTAGATGCTCGATTGGAATCCTTAATTCCTAATTAATTTTTTATTATTGGGTTTGGCAGCTATTTCATCTAGAAGAAAAAAAAAATTCAAACTCTAAATAATTATCAGATACAATTAGTAAACTGTAATTAGGAGGTTGAATATTTCGTTGAATATTCTTTATTCTCGCAATGTTAATTGAAGTTTAATATTTTACATGATGATCCATTGAGGAAGAGTTCGAAGATGCCATCATGCAAGCCATTGATTTTCTTACATAATACTCGAGATGAACTAAAAAAAAGGATGGCATAATTATGGGTAAGAAAACGACATGGAGGCCTCATTTGGTTTTGTTCTTAGAATTTTAAGGAATGTTTTTACACCTTTTTTGAGATAAAAATTTTAAACACAATCTCAGCATAATTCTCAAAAAATACTTATTTTTTAAAACAAAAATATTTTTATTTATTTTAAAAACAATATCAAACGGCCTAGAAGTGTGTCCATTCTAGTCAAGCTATAATTAGACACTTTTTTTTAATTTAATTATAGAAACTTTTTGGAAAACGACACAAACAAATCCCTATTATTGTTAGTTTCCTTACCGATACTCGACCTCTATTGTTCATTTATTCATTATTGAAGCGAATATTCCATCGGTTTTTAGACAACATACTAAAAGTTTACGAGTCATATTGAAATATATCAAGTTTAAAATATTTTTTACAAATAGTAATAGTTTATATTACTAAAATAATAATTACATAATTTTGGGGTATAAAATGTGAGTATTGTCATAATAATGATTATATAATTCTGTAATTGTATTGTCATAATAATGCTTATAAAATTCTGTCATTTTTAATATTCTATTACTGCGTAGAATAAAACGCAAAAAAATCACATATATTTTTAAGATTGCAAATAACTTCTTCTAATAGTCTTTAATTTGGATTTTTTTTTTTTTAAGTTTCTTTAATCTGGATTCAATTATGAATAAGACAGAGACGAAAGTACACCCTGCTTTTCAAGTGAAAAAGTTTCCAACTTTATTGCGTAACATTATTCAGCAATACTATATTAACTTAAAGAC